>RJWM01001258.1:139620-162907 GCA_004363535.1 Dasyprocta punctata
GTTGATGTAACCCTCACTGCGGGGCGTCCTTCACTAGATCCATTGCAGAGGACCTCGGGCAGGTCTGGCCTAGGACCTGTGGCCTCCACCTTCTGGACAGACGGCAGGACCCAGATGACACGAGCTGGAGCAGGTACAGACGCCCGAACTTGTTCTGAGTGCGCTGCTCACGAAAGTGGCTCTAAAGTCGCCAGACAGTGTCTGCCCCTCACGCCCCTCCTGCTCTGCCCCGGCCTGGGGAGTCCGCGTTTCCCTCCCCTGCCTTGTTCCACCTTTCAGCTCCCACCCATGCTTCACGTCTGTCCCGTAATTACCCGGTCAACCTCGGCCTGTCCTCCCTGGACCCCCACTCTCACGAAGATCACAAATTGTTTTGTCTCAAGCACTTTACACGATGATGCCCACAGAGAAGCCTCAGGTGGCGGACACCCTAATAACAGCAGAACTGTCTCCTATGCAGGGTGTCGCCTGCAGCCAGGCTCCCCTGGGCGGCGTGGCCTCACTGGCCTCCCGCAGTCAGACCCAGTCATGATACAATCTCACCCCAGCATGGCCCCAGGCTCCTCTCTTTGTCATGCAGATTACGGACCCTCAAAATTATATGGAGTTTAAATATTAATTTGCCTTTCTGTATATTTAATTTCAGAACACCAAGGGAAAATTTGGTGGTTGGTGATTGCTATCATGTTATTTAAATATAGCATGTATTTACTTGGTAACACAGTCATTTTGCTCACTCGTATATGTAATAAATACTCTCAGATCCGTAATTCTCTACGATATCTATCTGAGTGATATAAACATTCCCTTGAATAATAATGCTTTGTGTAACCTCCATGACAGTTTGTCTATTAAAAAGGAAATTAAATACACAAAGGTATGGAAGAAAAAATCGCTGGAAGGCAATAATGAACTTAGTAAATCCAAGAAGGAGAATGAAATGGACTGCTGGGTCCACAGCATCCCTTTCTGCTCCTCCTGGCTCATGGTCAGCTGCGGGATCTGGCAGCGGCCCCTGGGAACCCCTGGGAGCCCCACATACCAGGTCCTGGGAGTTGCAGCGGCCAGAGGGGGTCAATGGTGAAGGTGGTTCCAGCCCCCGCTCAACCTGGACCTCTGCAGGGTTCCCCACTCTGACACCCTGGAGCGCCCCACAATTCACTTGGACACGTTTCCAAGACTGACCATGTCTGACACTCATCCTGCAACAGAGAGCCCGGGATTCCCGCTTTCCTTCACCGCAAGCGCTCCCTGCGGAGAGACACTCAGTCCCAACCAGTGCTCTCCTTCCTCTCCGCACAAATCGGCGCCGGGCGGGCTTGAGATTTCAGGGAACGCTCACAGCAAACTCCTATTTAATGCTAACCATGTGGGGATACACAAACTTCTGAAAACTTAAAAGAGAAAAATTGAGGAGAGCTGTTTAAATGAAAATAAGTTTATAATAGGGACTTGAAAATATGTTACCGATGCTGTTTTTTATTATTTAATTATTTCTGGAAGCAAATCTGCCTAATACCGACATTTAACAGGTTGAGCATGTACAGCACAAAGATGTCATTTTTTAAAAGGAGGAAATAAAAAGTTTCACATGGAAGAAAAAAACCTTATCTCCTCCAACAAAGTCATACTGTGCCATCTTCTCATGTACAGAAGGACGATGGGAACCAGAGCCTTCTAGCGAATTCACAGCCTGCCAGGTCTGAGCCACCCTCCCCCACACCAAAGGCCATGCGTGTGACCATGGTCGCTCCTCCTGACCCCTGCTTAGGTCAGCTATGTGTTTAGTTGAAAGCATGAAAAGACAGTTCCTACTGCAGCTATAGAGGAAAAGTCATCATTTTGAAAGCCTTCCTGTAATGCCTTTGAAATCAGCAGTCAGAAAACCATTAGAGTAATTGCCAGTCCCAGAGGGGCCAGGTCCACCCTGGAACCACGCCCGGAGCAGCCGGCTCGGCAGTGCGCGGTCTGCCAGGGTCTGCAGGGGCTTCCTGGCCTCGCCTCTCCAGGTCAGGTCAGGCCCTGTGGCGAGAGGGCGCCTTGTCTCGGGAGCAGAGGTCGGCGAGCACCGCCTGGGGTGGGTGGCGATGGGCGCTCGCAGCTGGGGGAGAGGCCCACGGGAGGCGCCGGGGTCGGTGACGGCCAGGCGAGCCCGGAGCCCCCGCAGCCCGCCTCTCGCTGTGGCGTCACCACGGTGGGGCCCATCCATCCGCGTGAGATGGGCTCTATGCTCTAGCGGTGCTGCTGGGAGGCCCGGAAATCAGAGGCCTTCCCAACAAAATGGAGAGGTCCGCTGCCTGCTGGGTTGCTGGGGGATTTTGTGTTCTAAGCTGTAAATGTAGCAGGAGTTCCAGCCACCACTTTCGGCCGTGGTCTGCACGGGAGGGAAGAAAAGGACAGATCACATTTGCGCTGAAGCAAGGGGGTCTCACACAAGAACGGAGGAAAATCGGAAGCCCCTCCTGGTGGTCACCCTTCTCTCCTCCTTTTCCTCTCCTGCTGCTCACCGAGCCTGACGCCTCCTCTAACCTGTGCTGTCCCAGGTGAGCCCAGCCCAGCCCGGCCGGTTTGGAGGCCTCCGTCCTGCCGAAGGTGTGGACGGGCCTGGGGGAAGGCCCCACCTGGCTGCCACCAGCCCTGGATGGGCTCAGTGTGAACAGGAGCCGTCGGCCAAGCTGGCCCAGCGCCCCCCGTTCTGCCCGGGAGTCTGGACCCGCGGGAAGGGACAGCCACGCCGAACTCCTGTCTGCAGCTCAGCTGTGTCGGTTCCTGACCAGTCGACCCCGAGGATGGATGCTATTTCTGCAGCCAGTGATGATTTTAAATTCTCGGTCCTGTTGCACTGGTTTTCTCCTTTAAACTCCCCAACTTACGGTGTTAATTTGTAACCCTGGTCCCTACGCTCAAAAAGGATATTCTTTGAGGGCAAAGTGCCACAAGTATCCCCAGGCCTCAGTGTCCATATGTGTATGGACAAGAAACTTTCTCCTCCCCAACTGTCTGCGCTTCTGGAGGAAACTGCGCAGGACCAAGGCACGGCTCTCGAGGGCAGCAGGGTCCTGGGAACGGGCCCTGGGCAGGGTGGAGCCAAAGGCTCGCTGCGGCATCCCGGGAGCCGCGGAAGCACCCTGCCCGGGTGCTCACAGGGCCTGGGAACCCCGGTGCCAACCCCGGGGCCCACTGCGGGCAGCCAGGCTCAGAGCCTGCAGGGCAGGGAGCAGAAACCCACGAAGTTTTGAAATAAAGAATGTTATTGCTTCAAGCCTGACACAGGAAGCGCCGCCTCCCCATCCCTCCCGGCGGATCCGCAGCCGTGAGGCACGCGTCTTCGAGCCCCATTTCACGCTAGATTTCCCTGATGGGTGAGGGTGTACTTAAGCAAACAGCACTGACGGTTTTAATAGGACAGGTGCTCTGGATGTACACGGAAGGTCACTCCTATTATTTCAATTAACAACATAAGCTACAAAAACACATGGGAGCGAATTAATTTGAAGCTTCCATTTAGCGCGCCGGTGAGGACATCTTTAGGCCCCTCGGTTGTCGTGGCAACTCCAGCATCCCCAGCCGGCGGCAGCCCGCGCGGCCCCTCCTCAGCGCCCGCACAGTTCAGATAGCACATTAGCAAAGAAGATGATGACCATGTAAATGTGGAAATATTTTCGTTGCCATAGAGATAAGAAGAATGGCGAAAATACTGGAGCACTTGACATACTCTAAGGCAGACTTTTAATTAAAGAGGATCTCCGCCACAATGCCAAGATGGCTGAGCACAGGGCCTTTGTGCCGGCCCTCCACGAGCCGAGGCCCCGCCCAGGGCTGCGGGCAGCGGGCGGCTTCTGGCCGAGCGGCCGGTGTGGGAGCGCAGAGCCAGAATGGTGCCGTGGCCGAGATCCTTATCTCCTTTATTGAGCACCGAGAGAGGAAGGACGGAAGACACAGGTGACGATTTCCCATGGCAGCCGCGGACGCCTTCAGAGCTGGCAGCCGGGCCGCTGGCAGTGCCCTGTAGCTGCCCACAGCCTGGGACCTGCAGGTCAGCTGCGTGGTCCCCAGCAGGGGTGGCCAGCCAGATGCCCCTGGCAGCTCCAAACCCTGAACCGGAGCAGGCAGAGCAAGGCTGCGTCACCAAAGTGGACGTCTCCTTTTCACAGAAGCCGCGGCCTCTCTGACCCTCTTCCCACAGAGGCCACCACAGAAGCCAGGACAGCATGGCCGGTGAGGAGAGGCCCAGGGCTCAGGTGGGGTGGAGGCACCATGCATCTCGGCCCACCCTGCCTCCACACCCCCCTGCAGAATCTCAGCCAGTTTCACCTCTGGCCAGCACCCACGTGACACACAGGCCACTTCTCATCCCAGGCCCCTGCTGGGTGCAAGGTTGACAGCCAGCCCAGGGCTTTTCCCACTGGGTGTGCGTCCCAAACTTAGCAAATCCGTGACCAATGCCTGCCCCACACGCCTCCACACGCAGCAGCTGGGCTCTACACCCTCCACATCCTCCCCTCTCAGACCCCAGCAACCGTCCCTAAGACCAACACCACAGCGAGACCTCTCCCGGGCCAGGCGGAGCCAGGTCCATCAAACCTCTGTCCCGTGACTCCGAGCTCAAAGCGAAGGAAAATGGGGTCGGGGTCCCTCTGCCTCCACCAGCAACTGGCCGGCCAGGTGCTGACCTCCCCCACAGCCCAGGTTCCTAACCCACCCCGGCATCCTCTCTTTCAGAGCCTGGTTCTGAAACCCTTCTCTGGTTAAAGCCCCCGAGCCTCGGGTCAGGGCACACTCAGGGGCAGGCAGCGAGATCAGCCTAGGAAATAATTCACAGGCAGTCAGTGCCCGTGCCAGCGTCTCCTCTGTGCTGATTTGAAGTCGTGTATTTCCCAGGAGAGGCATAGCCTCGGTTCCAAGTTGTTCAGTTGCGTGGACACATCGACCACGACAGGGGACACGGAGTCTGGACAGGCCCAGGTCCTGGGCGCAGGGCCAGGCCATCAGCCTCGGTGCTGAGCAATCACACAGGTCCCACGAGCCACAAGGAAACACAAGGGACCTCCAAGGGCACACTGGCCAGCAGGGACAGGGGCCAGGACGCTTTCCCCTGGGACACGGCAAGCGAGCTGTCCTGGAAGAGAGTGTTCCATCCGTGGGGGAAACTGTTAGGACAGAGGCTGCTAGGGGAGGCAGGGGCAGGGCCATGCCAGAGAACCATCGCGCACCGCACTTACCCCGATCAACAGATTGACAGCACCCCATTTCAACACACAGCGCCCACCTCGCCCTGCCCCTCGGCCACACCTCCCCATGCGTACACCCACCTCTCGTGGGGTCCAGACAAAAGCACCTCAGCCTGACCCACACTGGGGCAGGGCTCGGGCACGGACCCTGCTGGCCCAGCACCCTGGGCCCCCACATTCACTCCACGCCGGCCACAGCACCGGCCCTACACCTGTCCGGCCCCCTCTGGCCTCCTTACTGAGCAGCACAGCACTGTTTTCTAGTGGCCTCGGCAGTGTCCTTGCGACCGCTCGCCCCGACACCCCAGGCCTTTGGGTCCTGTGCACATGGTCCCTCATCCGGCGCAGTCATGCACGCTGTCCCCACCTCGGGGTCGCCAAGGGCAGCACCCAGGATGTCCTGACACCCCAGAGGCTGCCAGACCAGCCCAGGCTGCTGGGATCTCTGTGCAGGGATGACCCAAGAACAGGGTGTCCAGGGCCAGCTGCAGGCCCGGAGTGTGGGACAGGGCCGGGGCCGGAGCCGGGCCACCTTCCCTCCCACCCGCTGTGACTTGCTGGCCCTGGTGCTCCAAGCATAACTGGATGATGACGGGTGTGTTCAAGTGTGTGGTCAACTCAGGGCGAGGTTGGCAGCGTTTGCCTGACAATAAGGCTGTGAGGGGCCCTCACCTCCCCATGGGGCCCTGGCGCTGCCAAGTCCTCGGGCCAGGAAGAGCTCGGCGCCCTCGGGGATAATTGCCCGCTGCACTCAGCCAACCCCTGCGGGAGCTTCCCACAGAGCCCAGCCAGCAGAGGCCTGAGGCGCCCAGGAGAAGGGCCTGCGGGGCCTGCTGGGCCAGGAGAGGATGGCAGCAGGAGGCAGGTGCCTGGGCAGAGGAGCCAGGGATCCAGGCCCCTCCTGTTCTCCTGGGAAGCAGCGGCACTGCAAAGCGGGCTGGCAATGGCGCCAGGGAGGGTGTGAGGGAAACCCCACAGGCATGGGCAGCCCTGGACACTTGCAGAGCCTTTGGGGACACAACTCCACGCTCGGGAAGGTTCGCAGCACTGCCCAGAGCAGAAGGCGTGCACTTGGCTCCCTGCCTGCTCGGAAGCTCAGGGAAGGAAGAAGGGCGACACCGGCTCCTTGCCCCGGAAGGCCCAAGGCTCTGGGGAAAGTGACATTTCCAGCTCCATTTACTCACTCCACTCTGGTGCTGCCTGGGGCACTGCCCAGTCACAGGGACTCAGGAAGTCAGTAGTGCACGTAGAGTAATTAGATCTCAGCGATTACTAAGTCCGTAGTCATAAGAGGGACCATGCATTAGTCAACATTCTCCAAAAGTCAGCACAGATGTGTGTGTGTGTGGGGTGGGCAGGAAGAGAGATCCGTGTCTGTAATCGACCGATCTATACCTGTATCTACCACCACACCGCCCACCCACGGAAAGGTCTACTGCGGCTACCCACACGGTCACCTACCCCCCCTCCTGTCTATCGACCGACAGGGAGGGGAATGCATCATCTATCGACTGTACTTATGTCTACCTGGTTACCTACATACAGGTACCCACAGCTATTGTCTGTAGGGATCTGTGCTCTCTATAGACCTGCGTCTATTATCTGTAGGTCTCTACTCCTATAGCGATCTGTATTACTGTCCCTATAGACCGCTGTCTCTGGTCACAGGGAGCTCTGCTATCTACAGATCTCTGTCCCTCCTCTGCCGAGAGAAAGGTGTTTGGCGGTGCCAGCCCCTCGGGCTTGCCGGCTGGCAGGTCTGACCTGTGCAGGGCAGGGCAGCCCTCAGACTGAGACTGGGAAGCGACTCTAGCCAGATCCAAAGCCCCTGGAGGTGGGAGGCCTCTGCCCACGCTGGTTGGCCTCCTTCTCCCCTGGCCTTTGCGACTGGAAGAGGCTGCTGCAGCAGAGAGGGCACCCACTGCACTGCAAGTCTACGGGTCTCAGTTGTCTCACCCAGAAGACGCATCTGCAGCTGGACCAGGATCTGGGTGCGGCCCCTGGCCCTAGCGGTGCATGAGACACCAGACCATACCCCAAACTACCTCCTTCTCATGAGAGACCCGGGCCCCAAGTGGGGAGCCGGGCGGGTTCATAGACCACCTTTCCTGTGGCTCCTGCTGTATCTGTCTGAGAGACAGTGGGACCAGTAAGCTGGGTTCTGCATACCCAGGAGCAGGAACTGCTTGAGATTTTGACCTAGGCTCTGCTTTTCTGCCCGGAAAATGAACCTATGCACAAAGGGCATGGGACTCTGGGTCTCTGGGCCTGACCTTCTCCACGCACCCGATGGAATTTACAGACCTCACATCCGGAAGCAGTAGCAATGGTCAGAACTGGTCAGCAGCGAGGGCCCTGGGCCCACAGGCATGAGCAAGCCAGATGACTGCAGCACGGCGTGGGGCAGGGTCGGGGGTGGGGTAGGAGTAGGCGTGGCCCAGGTCAGGACAGGACTCACCACAGCTGTGCAGGTCAAAGCCCACGCAGCTCCTGCCCTATGCCCTGGCTCCAGGCAGAGTCGGGCACAGGCCCTGTGAGGCCACCACTGGGAGACAGCAGCAGAGCCTGCGAAGGCTGGCTTTGTCCACCCTCGGCAGCGGGCTGGCTTTGAGGAGTCCTGGCACCTCTTGGTGCCGGGTCTCCTCTCCCTCCCACAGCTCTGCTCCGTGGGGTCGCAGGTCAGCTCCCAGCAAACTCTGGGTCCATCGCCTTTCTCCAAGGGACTCGGGTGTGCTCTGGGATCCCCGGGACCTCAGACCAACACCCCCAAAGTGTTCAGCGTGCAAAAGGGAGGCAGGTAGGTAACAGGAGGAGGCACTGAGGGTGGAGAGCCAAGGTATGGGTGATCATGCTGGGTGCTCCCCAAAATCGGGATCCCCACCGGCAGTGCGTTTCTTAAGGGACATCAGACATGGCTTTCTTAGCAGGACACAGTGTGCCTACCGCTCTGAGAGGACGGGGACGGCAGCCCAGATCTCAGTCTGGAGCCAAGGGGGCCTGCACTGACGTCCACACCAAGAAAATCTGAGGAGAAGCAGCTTCCGATACTGCTTGGAGTGGAGTAGGTCCACGGTGCTCCGCGGACCAGGAGGCCCAGGACAGCATGCGGGGCAGGGCTGCCTGCGTGGGCTCCAGGGCAGCCTCGGCATCAGCAGACACTGTGTGGGCGGGCATGGTTCCAAGGGCAGAACGATCGCCCTAACTCGGGCTGCCGCGTCTCGGGGCTGCATTCCGAGCACAATTCTGAAGCCACTGTCTGACCCAACCAACAGTCTCATCCAGGTGAAATGAGGCGGCCTTGGAGCTGAGGCGCGTGGAGACGCTGTCTCGGTGCTGCCACAAGTCCAGGGGCACCAGACGCTTCCCAGAACAAAGAGGACTGTGGCCTGCCTGAGCAGAGTGCCTGTGGGGGCGGCAGTGGCACAGGTCCGCCCCCACGGCTCCCAGCACGGAGCGTCCTTGCTTCTGCTGGCGCCGCGGTGTTGTGCAACACAGCACCGGGGGCGGCTGGGGTCCGCACTTCAAGCTGCAAACTCGGGTGGGAATGGGCGAAGCTGTCTGCGTGACCCGGCCCAGGTGAGGCCAGGACGTGCGGGCAGTGGGAGGCCTGGGGCGGCTGCAGCTACAGCTTGGAGACCAGGACAAGGCTGCACTACATGGTGGGAAGCAAAGTGGACGCCAGCTTTTTCACGCCACGGGTGGCAGCAGCCCCGCCGGGTGCCCCGATTCCTAGCCAGGGCCGCCGGTCCTGTGCTGCTGTGAGTGTGTGACCAGGCCAGCTCCGGCAGCGACACAAGCGCCCCTCCAAACCCACAGGCGGCCGCACGGGAGCCTGGGCTGCGCCGAGGTCTCCCGGGCCATCCAGCGGGAGTGTGCAGTGTCCCCGCAAGGGCCTCATCAGGGAGGGCGGGGGCCTGGAGTGTGCAGTGGGGCCGTGGGGGCCCGAGGTCCAGCACCTCCCATCAGAGACACGCACAGTCTGAGCCACCTCACGCCACACAGGCACACACCTCCACCTGAGGGTCACGCACCACGCAGGGGAACACGCGCACTCCCCCAGCAGCGGGCATCTTACTCAGCCAGCAGCGCGCTGCCCCCACCCACTCCCTGAGCTTGGCACTGACGGGACTCGAGGGCACTGCTGTCCTGTTCCCAGCGCAGAGCCGCCACTTCCCTGAGCGCTGCACAAACATTTCCTCTGCTGCTCTCGGGGCGCGCTGTGGCGCCTGCTCACGCCCTTTCTGCTGCCCCCCAGCAGAAGAGCCACTCGCAGGCTGGTCATTAGGGTTCATGTCTAGACGTCTCCCCACAAAGCTCAGGCGCTCGCAGGTGGGGCTCTGGGGTTGGACCATGGGTTCCGGGCCAGGTGTGTCCCCCAAGAGTCTGTAGCTGACTGTGACGTGGGAGGTGCGGCCTGGCGGAGGCGGGGACCCACTGGGAGCCGTCTGCCACGCCTGGAGCAGCTCTCCCCCCAGGGCCCGTGCCATGCAGCCCTGCCTTGGAGCCAACTGACTGTGGGCTTCGCCGTGAAGTTGTGGGTGTCGGGTGGTGACGTGATTACGACCCTGATGTCCGACCACACCCAGCACAGACCCCAGCACGTTCCCATCAAGCACAGCGCTTCGAGGTCTTTCCCACACGGAGCGAGGGGAGCAGTCAGAGTCACTGGGAGGTGGCGGAGCTCAGAGCACGGGCAAGGGGACAGAGCAGAGGTGGGGTCCGCAGCTGCAGAGATGGGCGGCAGTGCCGGGAGGGCAGAGCCGCCCTCAGGAAGCCAAGAACAGAGGCGCGGCAGACACAGCTGTGCTGTGGTCCACGGCGGCCACACCGCGACGCTGCCCTTACGATGCCCGGTCCCCAGTGCATTAGCTCAACGCAGCAGGGTCCAAAGCCCACAGGGCCTGCAAGGAATCGGACAGGTTAAGTCCGCGACTCCTCTAGAAAAGAAAATGCACAGGAAAGACCATTATAAAAATCGAACGAGCTGTGTAAGATATCAAAGAATACTTGAGACTCAGCAGTGACCGAAACACAGCAGAGCAGATGAGCGGGGTGAGGCGCACGATCTGGACCTGAGGCCAAGCGTGGGACACAGTGTGCGCCCCAGAACCCCAGGTTTTATACCGATGGGGAACGTGCAACTCGGCAGCAGCCTGGAGCGGCGCGTTTGGAAAACACCACTCTCCGACCCAATAAACCCCAGTCGGGAGCAACACAGTCTCCACAAACATACCAGAGACACCAGAATTTAACTGCTGTGTAACCTACGCATGGATCCTTCTCAATCCCAGCAAAGGTCAAAGGCACAGCCAGCTTCAGAGCACCCGGCCCTGAGCCAGGGCACGGGGTTCAAGAACACAACCGAGGCAGGAAGGACCCCGTTCTGGAAACAAGGCCACGAGGACCCCTCCAGAGCACACACCCAAGCCCCGAGGAGAAGCGAGACCCCCCTCGCGGAGACAGAGCGCGGCCAACGCCCTGAGTCCCCCAGCTGTGACCTAACCCTCAGACTCCCGACGTCCCGGGACTGAGGACTGTCCACGCTCATCACAAGAGACTCCAAGATTCCCAGCTCCTTTGCCTCTCAGTCCTGAAGGCTGCCAGGCAGGGAGAACTCCTAGTAAATAAATTTGCATGCTTTTCTCTTGCTAATCTCTCTTTTGTTACAGGTGCCTCAGCCCTGAACCCAGCCAGGCGTGAGGGAAATGAATTTTCCTCCCCTATAACTGTCATTCACTTCTCAGCAAAGATGCCAAAAGCGAAGTTAGAAGACAAATGGAAGAGTGGGAAAAAATAACTTGCACACGCATAATAGGAAACAGCTTCTCGTCCACGGTGTAAGGGTTACAGAATTATACACACTCTGCGATGCAGGAGAGAAATGTGTAAGTAGATGATTAAAAGGGGACATTAATATGATATAAATGTAACCATCTACTCTGCCTCACTAATCATCTATGAACTACAGGGGTTTTTTTCCCCCCCAGAAGGTAAGAAAAAGAAACCTGTGAGTGATTACGTGCAGTGGCGTTCTGGAGATCCGTCACGTGGACAGCGTGGCCGTGCTTGGGCCCAAAACTCACGGACCCAGCAGATCACCTTAATCCCAGCCCCCCACGAATGAACCCTGGGCACTTCTCTTCCAGTTGGGGGCCATGCTGGGAAGGGGTGTGGCCTCATCATCCCCTACCATTTACTTTCTGTGCTTTTAAAGACTACCTAGTCATGACGCATTAGAGACAAAAAGCCAAATCCAAACCCCAAGGACCTCTGCCAGGGAAATCTCATGGTTTCAGACTTGTGTCCGCCATCCTCTCCCCAGCTGCTGGCCCCTCCAGACTTCCTGTTTCCACGCCATGAGATGAATGGTCTTTTTTCTGTCCATCCAAGATTATTCAGTCGCTTGACTGGTTCGCAGTATGAGCATCCAAGCTCTCTGAGGACGCAATTGGGTTCCCAGGCGCAGGGTAGGAGACACCCATGTGGGTCTTTTGACCAGCCTTGAGATGGAACCCTACTCCCGGGTTGGCCCTGGACAGGAGGAGAAGGCCCCCCTGAAACTGGGAAGAGGATGGACTCTCGGGTCCGAAAGGCAGGCCTCCACCCGGAGCCGATGCCCGCAGGTGGTGGCCCTCCTGGCAGTGTCTCCGGCCCTGAGAGGAGGCAAGCTCGGCCCATCCCCCAGGTGCCATGGGGCAGAGGAGCACTCCCAGGCCGCCTCGCTCGGTGCGGCGCCACACTGACGTCCTCCTCGTCCCCAGCCCAAGGAGCCTCGCTCCTCACCCAAGGCCCTCAGTGCTATGCCCAGCCAGAAGGGAACAGCAGGAAAAGACCACACTGGCGCGCCTGGCCAGATGCCACCGCCGTCAGTGTGGCCTCCCCCATAGCCGCTCTCAGGGCTCCCATCTCTCCCCAATCCTCGGAGAAAATCGACCAACGCTCTGAGCCAACTCTGCCATCTCCCCATCACGCAGTTCAAGAGGGGACAGGGAATCCTGACCATATGGGGGTCCCCGCAAAATGCTCCCTGCAAACTGCTCACCCCTGCTGCACCAATGAGGAGGAGGAGAGAATCTGCTAAACTACGAATCCATCTGGACACTACACGGGTCCTTCTGGAGGCAATGACAGCAGACAGCACATCAGGGAAAAACCGACTGCAGGTCACATGGGAGACCAAACCCATTGTCCCAGCAGGGGGGCAGACATCCCAGCCTCGCGGCTTGAGGTCTACGGGCCGAACGTGATTCTGCTATGGGGCACGAGCGACGCGTGAATCCTGCAAAGTCACCAGTCTGGAGCCAGCAAGCTCACGCCTGGGAAGGGAGGCAATGCTGGGGAGCGGGTGGAGATCACAGTGGCAGGCAGCCCCTCCCAAGACCCTGGGCCTCCCTGGTCAGGTGGGTGACACGCTGTGTGTGTCCTTTAGATGCGCTCAGATGCTCTGTGGGGACAGTGCAAGCTCTGAGCTCCCAGGGAGCCGGTGTCTCCCCCGGCCAAGGCTCACGGGATGCTGCACACCAGGCTCAGGGAAAGCAACGCCCGGAGGGCCGTGGACTTTGCATGCCCACGTGAAGGGCTTCGTGACGTGACTGCAGACGCTGTGTGCAGCGAGCTTCTGTCCCCACATGGGTGGGGTCATAGATGAATTCCAACAGATCCTGCTCCCTCCCAGCCACAAGCCCGCGAGAGGCCGCATTTCTTCCACGCATCATGGATCCTGTCCCAGAGCTCTGCAGACAGAAGGGGAAGGGAACAGCCACTTGGCAAGCCAGGGTCAAGGAAATTTGCAAAAAACATGGCCGAATTTAGTGTAGGGAAATACAGTTATGCTCACAAAAAATGTTAGCTCTACTCCCAAGTAATGAATTTATCATTGTGCTATTTAAATGAATTACTGAGTATTTATTTTTCTAAGAGAGTCAGTATGGGAGACTGTAACTCACAGAATCCAAACGGGGCTGCTTGATCATTTTTTGGAGTATAAAGAAATCCTGAAATAAAACCATTCAAGACATGATAACAAATCATTTTATTTTTTGACCAGATTCCTTATGAAAATGAACTTTACTGCAATCTAGAAGAATGTTTCAGACATTCCCCAAGTGCTTGACTTACATTACCTCGGTGACAGGCCTCCAAGTTCCTGCGGAAACCACCTTGCTGAGGGTTACACACTCAAGGCTGGCGTAGCACAGATGGTGGGTGCTTAATAAATGTTCCCTTTCTCATGATAGACCCTGGACCACACTGACTTGGTCTGAATGGTTGGTGAGTGGCTGGTTAAACACAGAATGCTCTTCACATATGCCAGTGTTCAGAGGTGGGGTTTGGGGAGGCAACTGGATTTGTCCACAGATGAGTTCACAGGTAACTGTCATCAGGAAGTGAGGACTGATAGGAGGTGGTCACTGAGGTTGTGACCTAGAAGCGTGTGTTCTCCTCAGCTCCTTCCCTCTCCCCCTGCTTCCCGGCTGCCATAGGGTGAGCACCTTTCCTCTCCCAGCCCCTTCCACCATTGCTGTTTCTGCCTTCGAGCCAGCTGACCATGGACGGAGCCCTCTGAGACCGTGAGTCAAACTAAACGTCTCTTGCTTTAAAGTGTGGCTGTGGAGAATTGTGTCTCAGTGAAAGTGATTCATACCCTCGGATCTGCTCTTCCCAAGCTGTGTGACCTTGGCTTGGTACACAGCGAGATGAGGAGGTGAGAGCCAGTGTCACCCAACAGAGGTACTGAGGCTGGGTTCTGGCACTGTCTCCAGCTGTGTGCTAATGTGAGGTCCACTGCTAACACCTATCAATCCCTGACCACGTCCTGCACCCTAAGCAATGTGCCCATGTGCTGCATTGGAAGCGTCTATTCCATTCCTGGCAGAATAGGTGACAGCAGAATTTGAGCTCCACCTGACCAGACCACGGCCACTCGGGACACACAGCATGGCTTTGTTGATGCACAGAGACCAAGTCTAGAATCTGTGTTTATACTCATGGATACACTGTTCTCAACTGTTGCCTCTAAGCCTCTTGGTTAAATGACATTAATGATCATGACCTCGTGATTTGACTCAGTCATTTACCAGCACACAGGTGGCACTGGGCTGGGAGGGGCAAGGCAGGGCACCCATCTCAGGATGCTACCGTGGGACAGCAGGAAGGTGGCTGGTGGAGAACATGGACCAGAACACAGAACTCTAGTGCAAAGAGGGAGGGCGATCCACTCATCCTCACACCAGTCCAGGAAGGTGTCATCAGTGAAGTGATGTGTGAAAATGGGTCTTGAGAGTTGCATAGGAGTTCAAGTGGGACCCTTGCCAAGAGTACATGGCAGGCTGGAGGGAGCCGAGGCGCCTCCTTTCCGTGTCACTGTAGACTCTACGGCCCTGGAGCCTCGAACACATCTCACCTCCACTCTGATAATGAAACTGGGCAAGAAATAAACACTGCTGATTTCATGTATATTGAATCCTTCTGGGTGGGGGCACTGAAAATGAATGGCTTAAAGATCTCAATATTAAAACAGAAACATTAAAACTGCTGGAAGATAGAGTAGGTAAAACTCTTGAAGACATTCGTGTAGGCAAAGACTTTATGAATAAAAGCCAGACTGCACAGGAACTATCGCAAAGAATCAACAAATGGGATCTCATCCTACTGAAAAGCTTTTGCACAGCAAGAGAAACCACCAACAGTGTGAAGAGACAACCCACAACGTGGGAGAAAATGTTTGCCAGCTGTCCCTCAGATAAAGGATTACTATCGAGAACATATAAAGAACTCAAAAAAATCAGTCCTCTCAGATTTAAAGACCCAATCCAAAAATAGGCATCTGAGAAGAAGTACAAACAGCAAATAAATACATGAAGAAATGCTCAACAGCACTGGTCATTCAAGAGATGCAAATTAAAACAACACTGAGATTCCATCTCACCCCAGAAAGAATGGCTAGTATTAACAAGTCAACCAAAAATAAGTGCTGGATAGGTTGTGGGGAAAAAGGAACCCTTCTCCACTGTTGGTGGGAATGCAGGCTGGTGCAACCACTGTGGAAGTCAGTGTGGAGATTCATCAAAAAGCTAGGCTTGGATCCCATTTGACCCAGCTATTCCCATTCTAGGTATCTTCCCAAAAGAATTAAAAACATCATACTACAGTGATATATGTGCACCTACGTTAACAGCAGTGCAGTTCATAATAGCTAGACCTTGGAAATAACCTAAATGTCCATCGATTGAGGAATGGACAAAAAAGATGTGGTATTTCTATATAATGGAATACTACTCAGCTATAAAAAACAATAAACTGGACACTTTCATACTTAATTGGATGCACCTTGAGAACATACTTATCAGTGAAATAAATAAGTCACACACATGTAAGCATCGTATTGTTTCACTTATGTGACAAACTGAAAGAAAAACTATGCATATGTTTATATATGTATATAAAAAAGTTAAGATAGTTAAAAGAAAAAAAGCACAATGGCCTCCTTTGTCATCCACATGGCCTGTCCAGAAGTAAATCCAATGCTCCCTTCACTGAAGAAAAAAAAAAGAATTCTCTTGAGGGTCAATAGATACTGAGGTAAATTTATAGCTAAGTTTAGGGAGAATAAATGTTTTGATATTTGTGCAATTCACATACATAATATCTCTCCACATATTTAGGTTGTATTTGAGAACTTTTGATCAGTTTTTATAGTTTTTAGGATACAGATAATGAATGTATTTTGGTAGATTTATACAGTAATGTTACTTTAAGCTTTTTTGTGATGTTGTAACTTGTGCCTTTACAATTTTACTTTTGAATTGTTCATTGCTTATATATAAGCCAACATTAGATTTCTGTATATGGCTTTGTGACCTTGTATGAGACCTGCTTGTCTGTTCTATTGATTTTTATGCAGATTCCTTGTAAATGAATAAATAAACAGTAATTTAAAAAATGATTTTAAAAAAAGGCAGCCAGGTACAAGGTTTCCAGGTCTGGGTGGCACCAAGATCTCAAGAGTTGTGTGGTTCTCACTGAGCCTCAGTCAAACCCTGCTGGAATGTGAAGTTCCCAAGGAAGGGCTCTCCCCGCAGTGAGGCCGTGGGCTCCACAGGGCTCAGTGTCCTCTAAATGCCAGCTGAGGCCCAGAAGGAGTGGGCTTCGCTGTGCCATGCAACCGGGTAGTTGCGTTAACTCGGAGGCTGCAGGGCAGCAAAGTGAGGTGGGAAGAAAACTTTTTCAAAGTGCTTTGAATTTTATTTCTACAATTTTCACATTGACCAAAGGTGCTCCTATGTAAAGATAAAGTTTTTACTTTGGTGAGGCAAAAGACTTTTAGGAAAAAAAAGAAGCAGAAGCTGAAAATGTAAGCCATTTTCATAGGCTCAGAAACTTATCGAAGCAGGATCACTCACTTTTGATAAAAAGATGTGTCAAAGGAAGCATCGTTCCCAAATTAACTATTCTCTCCTGGGACGAAATGAGCTGGCTTTCGGGCTTGGTCTTTTTCAAGGCTCAATAGGAGACGAGTGATAGCTCCACTCCATTTGACAGTTTTTTTAACATATCAAAACAACATATAATATTTTCAGCTACCTTGGTATCCTGTGACTAAGCCAAGAAGTGAATGGCTGCAGGTGAAACGTCAGAATTGTAAAGCGAGGGTCCCGGGGAGGCTCGGAGTGTGACCCGCACACCGGGCTCACAATGGCTCCACACAACACCTTCTCACCTTGCTGTGGTGAACCCGGTTTGATTGGCATGAACGGTATTAGGTAAAACAGGCTGGAGCTGCAATGCCAATATTTTCCTGACTATTTTGCAATCGGCACTAATCAATGAGATGGGGCTGTAATTGCTGCAATTTCCCATATCTCTTCCTGGCTCCAGAATCACAGATATAATAGCTAGCGTGCCGCCGAGCCCCTGGCAATTTGCTATTCACAGGCACTGTATTAAACACACTACGCGAAATTGCATCCCGACACTCCATTTTCTAATTCCTCCCGGGACTCCAGAGAGTGTTGGGGTGCCAGCTCCCCTTGAACACCAGCCCACCAGGTCCCGCCTCGAACTCCCGGCCGGACTGCTTCCCAAGGGCCATGTGGGGAGTTTGGTGCCACAGCCTCATCACATTTCATGAATTCAACGTCATTTTGGAAATTCTTCAATCACTCTGGTGACATTGACAATTTCCCATTTCATTATAATACTACAAAAATTCAAGCACCTGCCTTGCTTTTCAAAATGTAAATCCACTGAAAAATCAGAGGAAAAGCAGGTGTTCCATTTTAATTGACAGAATTGAATCTCCTACCAGAAAACAAGCTTCCAAATCAAAACAGAGGCTCCCAAGTACTGCGGGCCAGGGCGGAGGGGTGTGGGGCACCTAGTAGGTGGCGACGGGAGGCACCAGACCCGGCGTGGAACCCGCGCCCCTCTCCACGCCTGGAGGGAGAGTGCAGTGTGAAATAGACGGAAGACCTCAGCTGCCCTTCGGCCTGTCCACACCCAGCCCTCCACGCCCCATGGGAATCCCGTCCCACGGAGGGAGGGAGACGCTCTAGGGAAACTTCATGAGCTTTTAGCTTGGATTTCTCCTTCTGTATAAATTCACAGGAGAATCTGCTCGTCTCGGAACATCCCCCACCCCGCTTCCCTGCACTCTCCTCTGCAAATGTCATCGCCGTTCAGCCTGATTAACTCCGGCAATTTCCTGTCTCCGTGATGGCCCACTCTCGAGCTGCCAAACAAAGATTCTCCTATTTCATTATTCAAAATATTAAGTGAAGCTCAAATGCTGCAGTGATAGACTTCAGGGGGAAGAAATCTCGCTCTCTCTGGCTGTCGAAGATGTGCAAGTTCTTCCATTGTGGAACTCGGTCCCCAGGGCAGCCGAGGCCCAGGTCCCCAGGAACTGAGGGGTGCGCAGGCCCTCAGCCCCACGAGCTCACCCCGCCCACTGCCGGCCCCTGTGCTGGGACTTTAAACCTAAAAACACAACTAACCGCTCTCATTTCTCCCACCGCTGCTGCTACCTAGGTAAAGCTGCACAATGAATAAACGTGGCGCCAATCCTGACAGCCAGAAAGGCGTGGGAATGCAGGTAGTTCACAGGCGCCACCAGCTTTACATGATTGACTCACGATTGGATGTAACTGTCTGACGTAAAGCACGTGTGAGTCTCAGCCCTGTCAGAGCAGAAACCTCTGCAGGACGGCACTGGAGACCACCGCCGAGCAGCTCTGAGCAGGATCTAAAATTAACTGACTGGCATCCTGTGTTTCCCGGTGAGTCTGGCCCAGGCCGAGGCCCCCTGTCTGGAGTCGGGCAGCGGATTCATAGTAAGTGAACCTCTGTGAATCCCTGGTCCCGGCTGAGGGCTGTAGTGGCCTACAATGCCTCAAAGGACAAGACAAGGCCACAGCCAGGCCCTCACTTTTACCTAGATGGAGACAGTAGCTGCAGGTGTCTCACTCCTGCTGTGAAGGTCATCCTGGAGGTAAGATAACTCTCCTAAATTAACATAATTTATTTCTTGGATAAGTCCTTGAACCACTCCCAAGTTCTTGCTCAGTTTCCCCCGCTTCCCACTCTAAGCCCTTCACTTGTTTGAAAACCAAATAAATACGGGCCACCCAAGGAAGTACTTTATCTCAACCCCCAGAGAGCCTTCAATTCTGCCAGAGGGTTTTGATTCTCCTGGAGCTCTAAAATCACACCCCTCGTCTCTCCTATGTAAGCCTTCCCCATCCACTCATTTGGGAGGTTGCGGGCCTGATCAATCCACAATAGGACATGTGGGAGGGTGCCTGGCCCCAGGACGAACCCATCCTCTGTGCTTCAGCTCTCGCTGGAATAGAAGCCAGGAGCCACCCTGGCCTCGCTGCTCCATCCCGAGGCTCCGAAACGCCAGCCCACTGCCCCTACACATGCTGAAGATGCACCCAGCCTCCAGTCCAAGCTGCGGCTGGAGGAAACGTCCATCTGTTTACTCTCCTGTTGAAGACTCAGGGCTGGGGATATAGCTCAGCTGCACAGTGCCTGCCTGTCAAGAGCAAGGTTGTGAGTTTGATTTCTGGTACCAAAAAAAAAAAAAAGAAGGAAGAAAGAAAGAAAACTAGGTCAGTTCCTGGGCGTGGCCTTGCTCACTGTAATGCCAGAGCTTCGGGTGGATGAGGCAGGAAGGTCTCAGGTTCAAGCCCAGCCTGGGCAATTTAGCAACTTGGTGAGGTTCTGCTTCAAAACTAAAAAGGAGAAAAGGGCTGTGGATGTAGCTCAACCCACAGTACGATAAAATTAGTAATAAATTAACTAACGGAAACTCTGTCAGTGAACTCAACACCACCAGCCTGTCACTGTGGGGCACGAGTGGAGAGAGGCAGAGGTGGAGGGGCCAGGGCGCCCCCTGCCCTGGGCTCAGACCCCCTTTAGGAATGAGGGAAATTATCCGAGGCCACCCAGCTCCACAACCCCAGGGACAAGCGTGACAAGCAGACCTGCTACACTGAGCAAAGTGGCCCTGCAAGTTTCCCACCCAGCAGGCTGTGTGACCACAGACCCCACGCACAGCCTCGCACCCAGAACTCCGGATCCGTGGCTCCCGTGCTGTCGGCAGGGGCGTGGGGCACTGGGAAGTCATCACTTATTTCCAGCTCTCGCTGGTGGCGGAGACCAAGGATCCCACAACCTCAGGTCCCCAGACCCAGGAGCAGGAGCCACCTCTGCTGCTGTGCCATGCCATGCTGAGTACCCAGGACAGAGTGGAGGAGATGTCCCCGAGGCCCGCTGCTGGGGAGGCCGGGGGAGCCGCATTCAGCGTGGCCAGGTGCTGGGGCCTCCCGGGAAGTGGCTCTAAGCATCCGGCAGGAAGGGACCCCAACTCGCCCTTGTTTAAAATCACCTTCACTGGGTCCCTCCTCCCTCACGAAGTCAGACTATGTGTTGTTGCTGTTGTTATGAGGTCACATGGACAGGATCTTTTAAAAAATATTTATTGATTGACAAATAAAAATTGTGTAGGTTGGCCGTGTCAGACGCATTGGAAACATGGATGCTTCGCAGAGGGGCCAAGTGGCTCTAATTAACACCGGCACACCTCACATACTTTGCGGGATTTTGGTTTGGGGATTTCTTAAGGTTCACTTAAAATCTACTCAGGAATTTTGAAGAATACACTATCATATACCACAGACACCAAGCTGTGCGGCAGGCCTCCTGAACACAGCCCTCTCGTCTAAAGGAAAGGGCACGCCGTGGAGCCCCCGGCACCCACACCTCCAGTAACCACGGCTCCGCCGCCGCCCACAGAGCGGGGAGATCGTGCCGCCACGGCTGCCGCTCCGTGGCTACAGCTCCCACTCACAGCACCTGCTGGGCTCACGTGACGAGGTCTAGGCTTTTCCTTTGTAAGGCTGAGTACTATTCCATGCATGTACGAAGTGTGACCAAAATACACATCGAATGTTTGAATTTAAAAGTTACAGCAAAAGACACGTGCCCGTGCTCCTTCCTCGCTCTGAGCACACTCTTCCCACTGTCCCTGCCATTTTCTGCAGCAGCTCTGGAGCCCTCTTTCCCGAGGGTCTTTGCCAGGTCTGATAACAGATACAGTGACTGCCGCTGCCGAGCGCCGTCCAACAGAAAGGCAGCTCGAAAGAACACGGTGCTGCGTCCTCATCCGCCTTAGTCACTGGACTTCGCACCATGTGACTCCTGGCCCTTCCCAAAGTCACAATGACTGTGAGGGGGAAACGTTTTGAGTCAATTCAGGACATGGAGGCAGCCAGGACAGCTCAGCTAAAGACACTCAGGAAAGGAGTCCAGAGCTGCCGCAGGAAGTGGCAGCGTGGATGGGACAAGTGTGTCTGAAGCCAGGGGGAGGATTCTGAGGGGGCTCATGACACTGAGTCTTCACCATAATAATTTTTTATTTAAACACACACACTACGTTTTTCATCCCACCTTGCACATACCAGGTTTCCTCTGCCCACTCAGCTGCGGGTGAACAATGCGTCTGACCCTGAAACTCGGGCACCGCGAACGCGGCTGTGCCGCTGTCTCCTCCACGCACTGATGCATCCTCTTCAGATACGCTGCAGAAAGTGGGCCTGCTGGGTCAGACATGGGTCTGCGTTCCGTTTTGAGGGGCTCCGTATCATCACCCACGATGGCTGCGCTAGGTCCCGCACCACCAAGTCGCTCCCCTCTCCCCACGTCCTCCAGAGGCCACTGTGACGTTGGTAGCAGCCCTTCCAGCGGCTGAGTGACACCTCGCTCTGGTCTTACCTGGCTTTTCTCCACCAGTCAGCGATGTCGCGCACCCTTCCGACCGCCCGCCGCCCGTGCGCGTCTCCCAGAGACACCCGCTCAGGGCCCTCGTGCGCTGCCCAGCCTCGTCTGCCTCCCGCTGTCGCGCGCCTCCTGCATGCGTTTCCACCTCGGCTCGGCTGCAGGCTGCAAACGCGCCCGAGCGTTGCGGCGACCCTCACTCTGCCGCGGTTTCCTTGGCGCTGCGGAGCACCCTGCTCCAGTGTCCTCTCGTGGGTCCGCAGCTACTCCATGGTCAAGAAGGTCTTCTTAAGGCAGCAGAGCCACTCCCCAGGGCTCCTGAGACAGAGCATCACACGCTCGCAGGCTCGGCAGACAGACCTTCAAGCTGTCACAGCCGGAAGCTGACAGCCCCCACAGGTGCAGGTGTGGAAGGGGGGGACACTTCCTCCTGGAGGCCATGGCGAGGTCGCCTGCCACCTCCTCCACTCGGGCTGCCAGCTGGCCACCACCCTGGGCGTCCTCTGCTGGCAGCTGCCTGGTTTCTGTGCCCTTCTCCTTGGGTCTGTGCCCAAGTTTGCCTCTTGGGTGGCTCTGGTCATGGACAGGGGGTGTCCCCATAAACTGTGACCTTCTCCGACTGGGTCTGCCTGCACAGGCCTGGTTTCCAAGTGAGGTCACATTCACACACTCCAAGCACAAGTGGGACGGGGACGCTGGTCGATCAAGGGCCTGGGAAGGGGGACATTCCAAGCCACGTGTCACAGCTGTTTGGCACCAGGCCCAGAGGACCAGCCCCCACACTGGACGCCTCTGAGCGCTGGAGCAACAGGCGAGTGCCCCCAGGCCCAGCTCTCCTCACTGTGATTCTAACAGCAGCCCCGGTTGATGTTTGGAAGCCATCCCTGCTAGACACGAGCACGTGGACGCCCCTCGGGCCCCGCCAAGCAGGCTCCAGGACCAGCGCGGAAGGAGGGAGGCTGCCCCCACCAGCACACAGCGCGGCAGGGCGCAGGAAGGGTGGCGAGAACTCCGCCCAGGGTCCTCGTCACCGCGCCGTGTGACGGTTCAATCCACGGATTAAAGCCCCAAGCAAGGCAGCTCTCGAGGACCGCGTGAGCGCTTTCTGCGTATCATTGTATTTCCAATCTGGCACCACGAACCATAAATAATCCTATCATTTATTAATTACATTTCCTAACCTAGTCAAGAAGAATCCTGCAGTGTGGAGCAGCAGATCATGCATAAATGGTTCATTGAAAAGCAACTCTCATTGCCAAGTAGCTGTAAATTAGGGTGTGATAATTACCCACTTTAACCTTTTCAACAGGTTCCTGGAAAAACCTCCAAGATAGATGCTTCGTTACAACAACTTTGACCTCCAACACACAACAACGTAATCAGTTTTCTCCCCGACAAAGGGACACTGTGAATAAGATCTGCACGCTGCACTGTGACAAGGTGTTACTCGCACAGGTATGGAGGGGATGGGGACAGACGGAGGCATTGCACCACCCAAGTCCCGTCTCACAGCCGTGCTGTCCTCGACGTGCAGGAAGGGCCGAGCTGAGTGGAGAATAATGGATGAGCCCGGCCTGCTGTCACAGGGCCGGTGCCCGCCCTGTTGCCGTGTGACCCTCTGCAGAGGGTGCTGTGCCCCCAACCTAATCCAACAGGGGTCCTAACCGATGTCCCTGGGGAGGACACAGGGAGACCACAGAATGCACAGCGTCCCCAGGAGAGCCCTGCACGCCAGTGATCCTCCCCAGGGCCCCGGGGCCCTGCTGCTCCACACGGCC
>RJWM01001259.1:0-110158 GCA_004363535.1 Dasyprocta punctata
ATTTATTTTAACAGACAGTTAGTGGTAAAATGAAGCCTATACCCTTATTTTTCCTTTTTGAATAGTATTTACAAGATTATTTATAAAACATATGCAGTAAAACTGCCATCAGCCACAATAGGTGAGTCAGTATGCTATATTTTCTTCAGGTTTTGATTGTATAGCCTACTTAGTCATATATGCAGTGAGAAAATGAAATCAGTCATATCTGTGGTTAAATAATGGCTCTAATGTCTAGGTTGGACCACTCTCAGGCCCCAAAGAAGGTAGCATGTCTATTGGTACCAGAAACGTAGCACTCTTTACCAATATAACTACATTTCCTGGTTATAGAATGCTAGCAGGAATAGTATTGTCTAGTAATTTCTTCACAACAAATTATCTCCACACTTAGTAACCTACAGCAACACTTATTACATCATATAGATTTTCAGGGTCAGAAATCCAGAAGTAAGGTAGCTAGGTGGCTGCTTCATTGTATCTTGTGAGGTTTTGAGTAAAGTTACAGTCATCCGAAGACTCTATCTACTTTCTACTTTATTCATGGGGCTTTTGGCAAGAAACTTCAGTTCCTTCTTGGATTTTGGTTGGAATTTCTTGTACATAGGCTTCTCCAGGGATCCTATGACAAGGAAGCTGGCTTTTGCCAGGGTAAATGACAGAAGAGACATTTCTTTTATTTACTCTTCTTAGAAGTGACATAGTAGAAGTGACCACTACATTCTGTTGTTAACATAGACATCCCTGGTCGGTGTGGAAATGGATTAATCAAGCACAAATACCAAGAGATAGAGATCATTGGTGGCCATCCTGGAGCTTGTGATCAAAGACTTTTAACCCAATTCCCAGAAGTTTTCCACAGAAATTGTACCTAATTAGGTCTTTCTATAGAGCAGTAGCTTTCAAAAGAGGATAAGGGTGAGGATATAGAGAGCTGGAAAAGCATGTGCAGTATTATAGTATAATTTTATGTTTTGAGATGGGAAAGCACACTTCATTTTGAGTATGAACAATGGAAAATTATACTTAATCATCATTTTTTTCCCTGGGGGTACACACGATACAAACCCATTAATGATATTTTAAGAAAAATTCTGCTCACAATCTTGGCGTATATGTAGGATGTGTATTTAATTGTGTTGTAATAATTGCCTGAAACTATTTCAAGCAAAAATTAGAAGTTTGTGAAAATATTGACTCCATCATTAAAATCATTATCAATTACTCCTGTTCAGTTCACTGAAACCAGATCACAAGCTTTATAGGTCTTGATTAAGAGCAAAATTTTTTCAACTAAAGTAGTTAAAAATTTTTGTTTCAATTCATGCAAAGATATCAAGGAGTATTAACAGCCTTAGGGTATATAAGATATTGCCATAAAAACAAAAATCTTATGTAGTGTAATTATTTTATTCCTTTAAAATCACAACAAATATTAGAACAGCATATACAGCAGGTTCCCACTCATTCTTAACTAAGATATTTTGTGTATATTTTTTCTTTGTGCTAAAACAACTTCCCCAAGTTAGAATCTGTACCAGAGATCAAGAAAGCTGATTATATCATTCTATTATTGTAGAACAACAGGCAGTGCTCAATGAGGCTTTTTATTTTAAATTATATTTTCAACTTGACCTCATTAAATTCTTTTTGTTCTGTTTGTCATTGTTAGTCATACTGGTTTTCCTTTTTTCCTCTCAGCCCCTTTACCATTTTAAAACTCTCCTTTAGAAATAATGCTTCCATGTACCACTCATTATTTCTAAAAGTGACAACATACTGAATGGCCCAAAGCACTGATTTCATTGTGCCTGATGACCCACATTTGGGCAATTCAGGTAGATTTCCTAGTTGATGATTATTTTTCAGAAAAATCATTAAATATCATAAGCCATTTTCTTGTTTATGTTTATTTTCTTCATTTTAAAACTATCTTTCAGTGAGAAGTTGCTATAGTCTAACAAATGAAAAATAATTCAGGTTTTTAGAGAAATGAATAGGAAACAGGATGTTTGCCTTAGCATAGGGCCTAATCACTTTTACAGTGAAGATAATCTATTTTTAAATATAAAACTCTTGATGGAATTTTGAGATAATTAATCTATTTTTAATTTGTTACATATGCAATATGAATATCAATACCTATTTACATAATTATAAATACAGCTATAATTTTGACTTGAAGATAAAGTTATTCTAAATACAGTAAAGCTTTTCAAACATCCTTAAAAAAAGGAAATGTGTGAGTGAAATGTAATCAGATGAGCCAGTATTATTAGACACAAACACTGGAAACACTAAAGCAGCTCCTAATGAATTAAAAGTAAAGGGCCATTAACTGGAGAATCCCAGCATTCAAGGAGAGGCATTTCAGGCTCTTTAGGCAGCCCTGCTGGAATAAATACCTTACCGCACTAAGTTCTTATGCAAGGCAGTTCCATTTTTACCAACTTTAATCTGTTTCATTTTTGTGTTTAAAGGATGGGAGTTGCATTAAAATAAAAATTCCATTTGGGTTATTATCTCCCCAGCTGTCTTTACAGACCATGGGGCTGGCCAGAAAATCTTCTCATTATGTGTGTTGAGCAGTTAGTCAGAGATTGATGCTGTGTTAATGCACAGCCCAGATGCCTTCCTTTTGTTACTGAGTATTAGACAAATTAGTTCCTACAAATTCATGGCCACCCTCCCCCTCCTAGCTGGCAAGTCTTCCTCCTCCCCCTTCTCCTGTCCTTAGCAGCCTGCAGCTTTCTGCTGGGTGCCGGACTGCACTCTGAGGTGGTTCATCCTGTGGGTGACCTTCAGGGAGAGTGAGCAGAGGCATGAGCAGGAGGAGAAGTGTGACAAAAGACGGGACCCAGAACAGACACTGGTTCTTTTGGTCAAACATTTTGCAATGGGTTTTAGTCATTTTCCAGGATACTTCAGTGCAGGAATGACAAATGAATGTTTCCTTGTCAGGACCCCAAATCAATTTTGCCCTCCCATATTTTTGTGAGGAACCTCGTATCTGTACAATTGCTTTAAATTTCCTTCTGTCAGGATGAAGAGAGATGAGTTGGGAAAAAATTTGATTTAGACAGTTTCTTTATTCATGAAACACAGTGTGGGGATAGAGATGCCTTTCTTCTTCTTGCCTGAAATGTTGGTATTGTAATTTTTTGTGGAACTTTTAAAATGCAAGTCTAGATATTAAAATTGAGAGGGGGACTTCCATGCATGCTCAGTGGTGTCCAATTAGACCGTGTTATCTATACTTATTTTGGAAGAGAATGCCCTTGATTTCCAAGTGTTTAGAGTTCTAAGAACTTATTAAATTTTTTACTGATATTAATAATGCTATTTTTATTAATATTAGCACTGTTAGTGTTTACTGGAAGATATTCAGTGGTGAATCTTGTGTGTTTTCTCATAATTTTAAAATGGTCAATTTCCAGTCATACAGATGATGAAACTAAAGTACAGGGCTACGTACCTTGCCCAATGCTTCCTGGGCTATAAGCAGTTCTTACATCTATCTTCTGAAAAGATGCACTGTGAATTACATTTGGTTTATAAATGAAAATTAATTAAATTTGATTTTGTTTTCAAATTTTATAATATTAACCATCCCTGAGGATTCCTTTATGCACTGTTCTTTAATAAGTTTTACTTTTAAATATAATAAGTACTGATATATAGGTATTGATGTATTTAATTGATATTGATATAACCCATCTAACCAAAAAGCTTGATAAGTTGCTGAATAATTTTTAACTATACAATTTAATGTCATTGGTATTTGTTATACCACAGCAATCTAATTTGGGGACATTATTTGTTCTCCCAAAAGAATCCCCAAGCATTTGCTGTCATTCTGTAGTCTCCAAAGTTCTCTTCATGCATGTACTTGCTGTCTCTGTAGATTTGTCTTTCCTATACATTTCTTATTAATGGAATCAATAGTATTATAGTAAATGATCATCCATATCCAATTTCTGTCACATGGCATAATGTTTTGAGGTGCATCTTTGCATATCTCAATATTTCATTGGTTATTATTACTGAGTAGTATCCAATTGAGTGAATACAGCACATTCTTATTTATACATTTATCAATTGATAAACATTTCTGGTTGTTTCTACTTTTGGGTTAATATGAATAATGTTGCTGTGAATATTTGTGGTCACTTTTTTTGTAACTTTGTTTCACTTCACTTGGGTATGTAAGTAGGTGTGGAATTGTCAGGTGATGGTAATGCTTTTTAACCTTTTGAAAAATTAGAGGTTGCTTTCCACAGCTACATTATCTCACATTTTCAGCAACAGTGTAAACATTTTCTGTCTTACCTGTGGTTGCCTTTTTATTTTCCTGACGGTGTTGATGATTGCTTACATTTTTAATTTCCATGATGCTAGTTTTTGCAGCTTAGTTTTTAAATTTTAAGTATGCAAATTCATGTTTTCTTTTGCTAGTTATGAGTTAGGTCGTATCTGAGAAGCACAAACTTGCAAAGATGTTTTTCTGTGTTTTCTTATGTGTTTTATAGTTATAGCTGTTAATATATTGTTAATTGCACTTTGAACATCTATGAAAGACATCTCATGGCATAGATAAATCTTTTTTGTTTTGTAAAATACATTAGTCAGTGTGACAAGAGAAATGCTTGTGACTATTACACATTTACAGTGTTTTATTAGAACTTGATACTAAATCTATTCTTAAAGACCTTTGCCAGAAAAGAATAACAGAGGTGCAACAGATAAATACAGTGTAAGGTAAGATGCGATAAAGATTACATGGAAGTTACTAACCATGTGTCTCAGGAATTAGGAGGAGAAAGATTACCCATAGTTGCAGAAAGTGTATTATTTGTATTGGCTTAAAATATAATAAAGATCAGAGAAATTATTGATTAACTTATGTTTTTAGCTTTTAGAGTATTAAGTATTTCAGATCTGGACTATTCTGTGCTATGAGCAGTAGTTGTGAAAGTGTGTATAGCCAAGTTCTGGGAGCCCTTGAGATCCTTACTAGTGGTCTACCAGCTAAAGATAATTTTCATACTAATATTCAAACACTGTTTGTCCATTTTCTTTGTGTTAACATCTTGCCAATATTCGAGAAGCAATAGTGGATAAAACTACTATGCTTTAGCTTGAATCCAGGCAGTAGCACAAAACTGTGCTAGTTGACCTATGTTCTTACTGCCTTAAACTTGCAGGAATAATTTAAAGACAAACTAAATAGATGAATGAATTAAATGCCTGTTACACTTCCTTGATGAAGGAATAAAATTATTAATTTTACTGAATCTCAGCCCTTTCATTACATGTGTTTTTAGTAGCTTAATAAATTGAAAAATGCATATAAAGTACTGTTGTATCACAAGGTAGGGTGACTGTCTCAAAGGAAAGCATTCTTGTGGTTGAGATATAAGTTTTTATGAAACACAATTTTTAATTAAAAGGTTGACACACTATACATATTGAAACAAGTATTTTCCAGACATTTTCTCAAAATTAATGAAATGATACTATTAGTTAAAGGGAAAAAAAACCGACAGAGTTCTCTGAAAAGAAAATGTTATTATTAAAAATTTGATTTTTTGATAATACTGAAATATGTAACATTTGAAAGATCTACATAACCCAATAAATCAACAATCTTCCAATGATCTATAAATGATTTTTTTTAAAAACCATGCATGGGCAAAATTTCCAGTCCAAATGCAAAATACATGAATAGTTTTTCAATGGAATAGAATAAGAAGTCCTTTGTCTGGGTTCCACATTGCACCTTAATTTTAAGAAACTTTTGACATTTGATTTTCACCTATATAACTCTATGAAAATGAAATATTTATTATAAATATAGGCTATTTTCTTCATCCTTATTTTGGTATGGAAAGTTATTTTTCATTGAAATGTTATTGCTATTAATATTTTAATAGCTTTTTGGGGTTATTTTAATGAATATTTTAAAATTTAAATTTGAATTTCTTATACACTAAATATTAACTACTACCAAAAAGAAACTATGTAGAATATTTAATAAATTTTGAGTGTAAATGGTATTATGTGAACAAAAGTGAGAATCATTGTTGTAGATTAATTTCTTTTCAGTGCATCATTTCAGAATATTCTTTGAGGCCATATAAGACAAGGCATTTCTACTATTACTCAACCAAATTTTTTATATATATTAAGATTAAGTCACATGAAGAAAACAAAAGAGAAGACTGAATTTAGAATATTCTTTGACATTAAATTGATACTGTTATCTTTGGTTAAAGCTTATAGTCATACTTAAGATTATTATAAGAACCTGTTTTACTATATCCATGTTTTTTTCTGTAAATTTTATACTATACTTTTGTAATTCCATCATAAATAGAGAACTTGGATAAAATAAATATTAATTTCTCAGACTTCATTCAAGTTTTTAAAAAACTCTGTAGTCTTGTTCTTCAATTCCTACCTCCTCTAATAATCCATGTGTCCTTCTTCATAAACTTTAATGAGTCCTAAATTTAGCATTTATTGCGTGTCGCATCTGTGTTCAGCATCATGAGAGAATCATAACATAGGAATGAATAAGGAGTTTTCTTGCTTGGGGGTTAAATGTAAATACATAATTACAATGAAGATTTTAAAATAGGGGCATGTACATGGTGTTAGGAAATAATAATAAGAACACAATATCATTGCTTTCTGAAGGAGTCAAGAAGCACCTCGTGTAGGAGATATCCTTAAACTGATTATTGAAAGATGGATGTGTTTACAGGGAACACTCAAGACAAAGGGAAATGCATCATATAAAATATGGGAAATTGCAAGTAACTCCATATTATTGGATCAACTGGTATCTGAGCAATACAGTAAGAAATCATTTGGCAAAGGAGGCAGAAAGCGTACTAGGAAGTTGAGACTCTTTCCTGTTTTTGGTGGAGTGTTGTCAATAAGGTTTGAACAGATTTGATTTGTTTTCCTTATAGCTGAACCTTCTATCAGTTTAATGAATCATTTCTTCATTCTACAAATATGAAATATATTGCAAAAATACAGTATATGTTTAAACTTTTAAAAATTTCTCATAGTCAAAATACATTACTATAAATCACTCTCAGAATATTCCTTATCACTTTGAAGACACTTGCCCCATGATTCTTGGTACTTTTTGAAGCTTCAGTGTTCTGAACTGATTCAATATGGTTACCTTTGATGGTCATTTTGAGTTTGGGGAAGAGCCAAAAGTAACCGAGATCTAGATCTGGTGAATAAGTTGGATGAGGATACATCATAATATTCTTACTTATGATTATCTTTGTCTCGGATGAAACTCAGGAGCAGTATTCACCATGTTTTTATGACACATCATGAAGACATGAAGAAGGACTTCTAGAACCAATTGAGAAAGTGGCAATAATGGTAAATAAATGTGTCGGAAACAAGAGAATTTTGAATGGGGATTAATGGCAATGTGTCTTTTACTATAATGAAATTTTAGAAATTTAAACATTCACTGTATATTTTGACCACTGTTTGTGTTTCCTGAAACCCTCCTATATTACAGGTACTGTGTCCAATGCTGGAGTTATATAAATAAATAAGACCTATTTCTTATTGTCATATAGCTCTGATGTGCTATTAAATTGTCAGATGTCCTCCCATGGTATAAATACTGCTAGCTCATAATAGTTGGGCAACTATTGTTAATCAGTCTGTAACTGCTGTAACTTTGATGCCTAGACAAGATGGCACAGGGAGTAATAATTGCTTGTAATTATTTTCACTGCTTATCTATTGGAAGGATAGATAAAATGTCTTTTAAGTGCTCAAGAAGGATTAAACAGAAAAGATACTCTTAAAGGTTCAAACTCACTTGTGCTTTATGTATTCTTTCAGATTATGTAATTATTAGTGAGGAAAACCATGGTGAAAATAATAGAACTCTGGAACAAATATGTGCAAAGGGGTGGGATTCTTGTTTAAATTGAGAATAAGTGCCTGGTTTATGTCCTAATAAATATTCCCTGAAAGCAGACAAAGACAAAGCTTAGTTTTCTGCATAACATTCAGAAAACAGCAGTAGTAAATTTTAAAAATATGCAAATACCTTGAGACTTTACATGTGTTACTGATATATCTATTTTATGAACTGGGAGCTGGCAAATTGACACCAACCAAAAAGCAGATCTGAGTTTGACCTAGAAGTATCGTCCCTGAGTCCCACCACCCAGGGCATAAACAATAGTCACCACTTTCCTGCCTAGCTCTGCCACTCACCTAGAAGATGTCCATCACAGCATCACTTAATTAGGAAGTACCAAATCGTCATTCTGATTTTAGGCAGGTTTCAGTGTTTGATAGAAGTAATGGATGTACCTTGAGACCATAATGTTAAGTAACTCAGACACACAAGCTTATATATCACGTGGTTTCTCTTATATGGAAAGCTTAATATATAAATATAGTACAAAATAAAAGACAGATAATGGGAAAAAAGAGAAAGAGGAAAAAGGCTTGTAATCCAGCATGAGCAGTGTACCTCAAAGTTTACTTTAACTTAGTGCAATTGTCTGATACATTCTTTGACCTATTAGCATGGTTTCCAATCTGTATATATGATGATTAACTTAATAAGATAAATAAATGAATCTGATGCTGGAAAAATTAAAGGGGGTAGAGGGAATAGGAAAAAGAATTAAAATGTACTATGTAATGTACCAGTTCCCTACAGTGAATGTAGTAATTACGTCTGTGGATGTATACTAATAAAAGTTAAAAGAAAAGAAAAAATAGGTGTAAAATACAGTTTGGAGTCATGGCCAAATTCTAGTTGTCAGAAACATGTAAAATCTTTAACCATTATCAGTTGAAACTATGATTTGAGTATGAGAGAAATTTGGGGAGATACTGATTTTTAGTCATTACCCTATAGACAATAATAATTCTAAGACATGATTTTTATCTCATGAATTCCAGAGAAAGATTATCAATTTGATTATAACTAAACAAAAGAGGGGAGAATAATCTACATTAGGTAGCAGTAGGGGTTATAGGTGAAACAGCTTCTATAAGGAAGATGCAAGTGAATGGGAGATTCAGACAATACAAACATGGAACAGTGAGAGAATAGGGCTAAGAACATTTTGAAGGGTGTCTGAAAATATCACAGAAAAAGAAACAAGGAAGTAAAGCTGGGAAAGAAGCAACCTGAAAGCTAAGGGGATGACTGTTTGAAAACAGTGCTAGTGGACAACGTTATCAGCTATATCCGGTGGCCACATAAGATAAAATCTCATGATGGAGCACTGGAATTGGCAAAGCGGGGCTGGCGGGTGCACTCAGTAGGAACGGACTAAGTGGTGCAGTGGTGCTGGCTGTGTAGGCTTGAGAATGCAAGGATGATGAGCTGGGGCTGCAACTTTAAACAGCATGGCCGCGAAAGGCAAGAGAAAGAAGAGTGTCGCCCTGCAGAAGGGCGGCCTGTCAGGAAGATGCTTCTGTTGATTTAGAAGGGCTAGTCTTCAGCATGTCAGAAGCTAACAGTATGAGCCAGTGGCAAGGGGGTGGTGGGTGATTTATTTAGGTGACTGGCAGTTCCTATTCTCCTCAGGATGAGAGACCTTGAGTTCTTCTCATTTATCATGGCATTTCTGCCCCTGGTAAACTTATTATTGTCAATTCCTTCACTTTGTGTCTTGAAGAACTTTTGTTACATGCTTTGGAGTGAAGCAAAAAAAAAATTATATAAGAAGAAAATTAATGATTCTAGCCTATATTGATGCTTTGACCAGAAAATCAGCGAACTTACTAACCTAAGTTTCCTACCTGTTTCCTTCCTTTTGAAAAGGAAGTATTTTTATGTAATCAAGGCAATACATGGTGGTGACTGCTTAAGAATTTAAAAGCTATTTTGGGGGCTGAACAGGTGATCAGTAAGCATTTCTTATATGATTGCTTTCCCAAAGATAGGAATAGGTGCTAGATTTGTTACCAAAAATTACAGCACATGGTCTTTTATTGTCCCAAAAGCTGTAATCTGAGGATATAAAACTACACACATGAAAGGATAGCTAATGGTGTGACACCATATTCATTATGATAAACATCATGAGGTGTGGAATAAATGCAGTAGAAACTTGGAAAATATGAATAACATTGACTGAGAGTACATTGAGATAACTTCTTGAACAGGGTAGAATTCAACCAAATCCTTAGATTGGATAAGTGTAGGGAGAGAGGCATTTCAGCTCTAATGAAAATAATATTTATGAGTTACAGGCTACTATTATGATGATATTGCTAAGGTTTCAGTATGCATAATATTAAATGATTGTGGTGAGAAGGCATAGGATTTGTTTCTGCTGCCTGAATGCACCCTAGCTTGTTGGATTATTGACTTGGTTAGGACTTTGTATGACCACAGAGCTCTCTCTTGCACTCTGACTTTCACTCACCCTGTTACAGTCTCTCCTTCCTTTCAGTTGGCTTATGTTGTGTTTATCATGTCATCTGACTTCTCTTCCAGTGTTTGAGGAAGTCACCCTTGGATGAGTATTGGTAGGAATGAACCTGACTTATCTCTGCAGAAGGTGGAAAGTGCAGCTGCTTGCTTGCCCAGCAGTTTTACAACAAACAAGGGGACACAAATATCTGGTCAGCCATGCAGAAATGTTACCTGGGATTTGGGATCAGAATGTAGTTGCCTTTATTTTGAAGGCTACATCCTGGCAGTGGAGGGAGCCGTGTGCCCCCTGTGTAGCAGTCATAGCATCGTGCCTGGTGCTGAGCCCTGCAGAGTTGGCAAGCTGTGGCATCTGGTGATGGGTGGTAAAACAAGCAGTGCCCTCCTAAGAATGGTTTGGTATGATTTGGGTGTGGTCTTGACTACCACATTTTTATTTTTTCACATCCATTTTCTGGGAAAATTGCTCTTGCTTCCCCAACAATTCTATGAACAACCCAATAATTCTTCCAATAAATTCCTTTTCTTCTTTCAGTGGTGAGTGTTTTCTGTTGTCCTCATCTAAGAATCATCACAAATCCAAGTTTAGGATGAGATGACAAGGCCTTTTCATATCAATTTAAGGAGTTACAATTTTACTGGAATTATCCCAATATTAAAGGGTTTTGATCAATATTGTTGTGGATCATTTGAAAGAAAGTTTATAGCTAGTATTATAGTGTAGATGTTAAAAGTCCCTCAAAAGTTCATGTGTGTGACCATTAATCATAATATATCAACATGACTGGATGAATAAATGTCCAGGGGATTAGTAAAGCACCCTTCTGGGTGTGTCTGAGTCTTAGATGTATAGCCTTATGTGCTATATATAGCTTCTGACCCCTTCCTCTCTGACACTGTTCCCTGTTGTGCTTCTTGCCCACCACAAACCATTCAACTTTGCTGTGCCACGTCCTTCTGCCATGATGCTTTTCATCTAAAATCAGTCTGTTGTGGACTGAAACTTTGAGCCAAACTACACCTCTTTTCCTTTAAGCTGCAACTGTCAGGTATTGTATCCCAGTGACAGCATAACTGGCTAATGCATGTGTTAAAGACACTATTTGGCAGTGCTGTAGACATTTGAGAAGTGGGACTTTATGGAAGGTCTATAAGATACCAGGAACCTACCTTCAGAAGAGCTTGTAAAGCCCCAGTCTCCTCCTCTTTGTTTTGCTCCCTGGCCATGAGGTAAGCACTTTATTTTGCCATATGTTCCCACAGCATTTTGTATGCCCATCAGAAGCCCGAAGCAATATACCAGCCTGATCTTGTATTTTAATCTCCAGAATTGTGAGGCAAAGTAAACCTTTTCTCTTTATGAGTTGTCTCAAGCATTTTGTTACAGTAATGAAAAGCTGACTAATGCAACTAGAAAGATACATTAGAAGTGGGTCTCATGAACAAGGGAGCTGGGTTTGTAGAAATTAGGTAGCTTGAGTTTGAATGCACATGACAAATATATAATTAAGCAGTAGCAATCTGGCATTGGCATGGTTTACAGACATGAGAGTCAAAACTTTAAAAATAATAAAGTGTATGTGTATCATTTAATTTTCTAAGCAAATGAGTCACTGGTTTGGTAAAAACAAACATGAAGGTTAACACATGGACCAGTTGTAGGGACAGAGGTCAATTTTGATGAAGATTCTGTATTTTTATCCCTACCTAGCTTACAGTGTGTGTTTACATCTGAGAGAAGAAGAAAAAAAATATTCATTGAGAAAGAACTGTAGATTATTAAGTCAGCCTCACTTTAAATAGGAGTCTTTTACAGAAGGGCATGGTAGAAATAGATAACATATTTATACAATAGATTCTTAGAAAGAAAATTAATGCTATAAAGAAGGAAAATAAGAATTATCTAGGAAATAGCAGGACCGCCAGAATCTTTGGTAACTGAATCCATTTCCTGTTTTAATATTTAGAGGCCTACACAGAAGCAAGGGAGGCTATCACAAATAACATGCAAATAGCAGGCTTAGAAAAAGGTGATTCCCTTATTTTTTTATCTGAAATCTTTACACTGCTGAATAAAAGTTTTTATCCTATTCAATTAAGATATTAAAGGGTGATGTTACTTTTAAAGGATATTCTTCCATAACATTTTGGTATAAAAGGAAAATTCAAAAGCACAACTTTCTAGATCTTCTGGAATAAAAGGCCCATGACACTTAAGGCACTGCAAAAATGACCAACGACTTCAAGACATGTTTTGCCATTACCATAATGCAATGAGATGGAAAGTGGCAAATTCCATGTCAATAGAGGCAAAATATACAGAGTGGTGTGAAAAGGCACTGGACTATTTAATTAAGGGTCTTACTTTGCCTTTAATTGTTTGCTTTGAAGATTTTTTTGCTTTCTCTTGACCTTTGCTTCCTTACCTCTTAAGTGAAGAGATTACTAAGGGCCCTTGGGGAAAGGATTGAGAAATTGGAACTGTGGTTCAAGGAATAAAATTGGATACCAGAGGGAATGAACAGATGACACTGCAAGATGAAATTGCAGTCTTCACAGCAGAAGTTGAGAACAGTTGCTACTTTGCTTAAAGGTCATTGTTCCTATTCCAATAGGAATGACATAGTGGTAGCACACTGGAAACCTGTTGTCTTTGTCTAGAATGGGTTCTATCCTTTTCTAGCAGTTATCTGTTTACCTTTTAATATAATTAGGCAGACCAGATTGGTATTTAGTCTTGTTCTGACAACGGCAAATTAGGCTTAACTCTTTAATTACAATGAGAAGGAAATCACCTTTCTGATATCCTTCAATTAGCTCAAGCAGCTGTTAAGTTATAATTAAAATTTCACATGGATCATTTGAGTCCTTGGAATGTTTCCATTTAATAACAAAACATTTGCATATATGCATTCAGTTTTCAACACCCTTTTCAAATCTGTCAATGGCAAACCAAGAACATTGATACTGTATTAAACAAAATCTTCGTAGTCTTGTAAACAGACAGCTGGGTCCCACAAAATGAAAAATGGAAATAGAAGAAGGTGATCAAAAAGTATTAGCGCCTCCAAGTTTCTGGAGCTTGTTCAGAGAATCAAACTTTTGCTTCATTTACGGTTACCCTCAGAGGGGAAAAAAAAACTAACCAGTTATTTGATGCTTGACAAATAAATGCCTGAATTACATGCATCCCCTTTCCCAATACAGTGACAATCATTCCCACTGTGACTTCACAAACGGCTTCCAGCCTCCTTAGACTTTTGAAAGTATAAATGTGAAGGAAGATTTACATGTGAAAATTCAAAGATTCTCTTTGATTTTTTTATTTTACTTTGAAAACTGAATTAAAACAGTTTCACTTTCTAGTTGCTCTGGCCAATTTCTGATACAGTTATTTATTCAGCTATTTATGTAGAACCAAGATATAAGAATAAACATATTTTAAGCACACAATTTAGATATCAGAAGTCCTTGGAACACTGCATGTTGATTAAATTAATCTGAATCCGGTGGAAGAATCATAAAATTTTTCGAGATTATGTTTAGAAATTTGAATTCATGACAATTGGGTTGTTAGAAAACAGAAAACATTAAAACAAGGGAAAGTCTTTCTCCCTTTTTAGATATAATTTATATTTTCTATTCTTTGATATTCAGAAGAGGAAGTGATACAAAAGAATCGTACACTAATAGCAATGTTGAGAGGTGGTAGGTTTTCGCATCTCTCCTATCTTGAAGTGATTTTTAACAAGACAGGATTTATTCATGCTTATTCACTGATAACCTGTATTGACAAAAAGAATTCTGTGTTGGCTAAGAACCTAATGGTGTCTTCCCAAACATCAGTCTGTATTGTGTATTATTGAATTTCAACCACCAAGATAATTGTATCTCTGGGAATTAAAGAATGCGTGTAGAGAAAGGAGAGAGTTGAAAGAGCAATGTCTGATGTCATAATTACACCAGTGTGCACACATTTGGGGACTACCAGCTGTTATCAGCACATTTTCCATCTGCCTTTACTAATTTTATTATGACCTTTTAGAACTGATTTCATCTAGTAGAGTGTTGTCTCAGAAACCTTCACTGAGTCGGTTTTATCTTCGAACAACTAAAAGGAAGAATAACAAGTGGCATTCTGTTCAGAAAAATGTTCAACTAGTATCTCATTGTTTGGTTGAAACTTCATTATTGAGTGATTTATGGTAATGGTTCAGAGGATTTGGTTCTTTCTGTAGGATTTAATGCTGAAAACACAAATGTGGGAAGCAGGCAAAAAACACAGCCTTAAGATAGTAGCCATTGCATAGTAGTACCAATCCTCATCTAGCTGAGCAGAAGAATTGTACTTAGGATGACCAGGAGGCTCATAAATAATTTCTTAGTATTTTAATGGAGTTGTATTATTTCGGATGTATAATATACATTTAAGCATGTGTTAAGCAATACAGTCTCTATCCCAGCTACGTGGTATACCTAGTCATCACCTGAGAAATCTCACTGGGCAGGCTAGGCACCCACCTAACATTTAGTGCCTGCATGCTGGGGGTAAATCACAGGCATCTCTACTTTTAAGAGCACCACAATGACACTAAGATACAGGCTTGTCAAAAACCACTAGTTTAGGATGATCACAATCGATTCTATAGAAACTGTCAAAGACCACTGCATAGAAAGTTACATAGGTTTTTTGGTGAAAAAAATTAATGAATTATCAACCTGCTTTTTACATATATTTTATAAAGGTGTGATTGTTATATTAGTAGACTGCATGAAAGAAACTTGACTACAGGAGTAAGAAATTAAAGCAACAAAAGACCTATATACAATTCCGAAGAATATGTATGTATGTATTCTTTAATATATGAATATAAATATTCATGTGTATATTTGTAATGTAAAGTCACATGTGTGTATAATATGTATTCTGTATGTGTAAATGTGTACACATCTGCATTTATAATATTTACAAATGCACATATACCTACACATTTATATTTATATATTAAGGATTTTCTAAGTATCTTACACAAATTTTCCTTGACTTTAAAGCATAGATTATCTTATTTGGTATGGATACTTTCGTCTTCCAGTTTCATGAGAGATTTACATGTTAGTGTGCAAATTTCTTAGCTGATTTTCAGGTGATAATTTTATCTTCATGCATAATCACTTAGAGATAATGTGTATATCAAAAATAGATAATAAATTAATTATAGAATTAACTTTTTATGTAACCCTTCCTGAAATTTAGATTTTATTCCATTTAATTTTAACAGAAATCATTAAAGATATTAATGAAACATATCTAGAGCAACATTCCTGTATAAACTGCATTTTTTTGTTTTTACTTAAAACTTACACAAAAGGAAGCTTGTCCCTGAATTGGTATTGAGCTTGCTTGTTATGAGTTATGGATGTTTTAGTAATAAAATTTGGCTTTGTGGAACAAATGGATGTGGAAACCTGATTTTATTAGTGTGATTGAACATTGTGGAACTAAAACAAGGAAATTCCTGCATATTGCTACAATTTCAGGCCATATGGACCATAAACTTCTCTATTTATATTTCACTGGTGGACATAAATGGCACCATCTCATCAGAAAAAAAAAGGTGGAAAGCAAGGAATACACAACTTAAGTTTGGAATTGTACGTCTTGCTACTAAATGTCAGATAAAGATGAAGCTTTTAAACAGGAGGCCCCTTGATTTAGTACCTTTAATGTGTGCGGGAAGGGATGCACTTGACGCATCATTAGTGTGACGGGGTGAAAGGGGCAACGCGTTTCGTCTGTTCCTGTGGAAGGAGGATGAATCTGGCACAGCTCTGATGTCAGAACCCCGATCACCTCTCTCGCAGATGATGTAGATTTTAATTGTACTCGGAGCTGACTCGCGCCGCACCAGCTCCTACGTGACACTGAGATAGATGAAGCCATTTGTTGGCATTATCAGAGCCAGCTGTGTGCTTGGCTGCAGCTACAGTAGGCATTTTATCTCATGCATAATCCTCTCATTGAGAGGGGCTCACAAGCATCTGAACCATATGGCAAATAATTTTATTATGATCAAAAAAGGACTCTTGAAGCTAGTTAAGCAGAAGAGTCCTTGAAATTCAATCAGAAGAAGTTTTATTTTCATGTCACACCATCATCCTAAATTAATTGTTAGTATTGCCACAACCAGGGGGAACACACAGCCCCAGCCCTTGCAAAACAAGGATAAATTTACAATTATTTTATTTTGCCTGAAATTTGCTTTTTTTCTTCTCAGTTTGGGAAAATTTGTTTGCATCCATATCCAAGAAGAGAATTTAGATTTCAAAGACTGAATCTGCCTTCTGGTTAAGAAAAAAATTTTTTGACACTCCAAACATCCAATGAGGCCAGTTCGAATGTATGTCCTTATTTCTACTCTTTTGAAAGCTATGTAAGATAGAGGGTACTTTTTTCTTTAAAGAAGAAAGTCTTAAAAGAAGAGAACTCTATTCTAGCATGGCCTAATAATCCTGTAAGTGTAGCATCCATTTTCAAAGGGAGGAGGCAAACTTGTCTTTTCCACATGGCGGGATTTCCCACGCAGCGTCAGGGATGCTGTCTCCACAGCAGAGGGTCTCACCCAAGCCCTCTGTCCAGGCAAGTGATGGGGAGCAGCTGCTGAAGCACAAGATGGGCACTGGGTAGGAGAAATCATGAGAGGCTGCAGCAGGCGGTCGAATGGTTATCTCCCATCAGAATCGTTGCCTGTCATCATGGTCCTACGTTAGTTGTGACTTTTATTAATCACAAAGGGTATTCCAAAATTCTAGTTCGAACGTTCCAAGGCCATAAAACAGCAACTTGCCTAATCTTACCTTGTCTATGATGTGTGTGTTGTACTCCTTTATTATGATTTTTCTTTCCAGAGGAAGGTATATTTGGGGCCTGAGGGCACCTGTTAGCGATTCGGAGACTTTATCAGCAACTTCCACACCGCGAGGTGAGCATATCAAGTATCGCAGAGTCCACATGGCAACAGCTGCCTTATCTTGAGACTTGTCTTTTATTTGGTATTTTATTGACAAATAATAAAGCTAGTAATTGGACTGGGAGAAGAATATAGCCACCTAATTTACAGGAACCTTAATTTTCTAGTACTAAATGCCTGAAGCAGCTCTTTGTCCTTATCACCCCCTCATGACTAGAGCAGAGTTGCTAGCTGAACTGCTAAAATGGTTTGAAGCACATATTTTTCTTTTCTTTGTTTAAAAGCACATTAAAAAAAATGTGTTCACTATGAAATATGACAATGATTTGTTTTAAAAAGCACGCAAACAGGCAGAAACCACCACTGTGCGATCTTGATCGTAAACCTGTAGTACCTTTATTCAGGAGCTCCCAGTCCTCTGGAGATGCGTGGGGGCAGCACTCTGTGTGCTGGTAGAAGGAATCGGCAGAAAATGAAGATTGTCTTCAAACACCTGCCAGACACAGGCTTTCACACTGTGGAAGTAGGTTACCATGCACAGTTCATCCCTGGCACTTCTTCAATTTAGCAGTCTAAGGGGGAAGGGGGGTGATTACCCTGGGTCCTTCTCCAGTTGTTCATTATTGAAGCTTGTGTTGTTAGAAACTCAGTGCTGCACTTCTGTATCATCTTTCCAGATTCCTTCCTGATGCAAGGAAGACCGGCACGGAAATATGATTGCTAACAAAGAAAAAATGTTGGGAGGCCTTATGGTTTTACCCAAGCGAGTTTCATTTGTAGGGAACATCCAGTGTATTCCCTGGCTAAATCAGAAGTGTCATGATTTTGTCTGGGATAATTCTGGTGCTTTTTAGACATTTTTTTCCTCCCCAGAAACCACTGCCATACTGTGTAACGATTATTATCTGGCATGCTTTCTGAAAGTTTTTGCTGAGTGGCAGAACCTCAGCCTTTGATGCAACACTACACACTTCATAGGGATTTTGCTGGCAATGAAGGTTGTAGATAAATAATAGATGAAGAGGGTGACAGGGCCTGAGCACTTGGGGCTTGACAGATTATCTCATGATGTATTACAATTAGATATGCATCAGTGTCACTTCGTTTATTCAGCTAGTAAGAGTGCATAAGTCTCTGAAGGTAGATTTATTAAGAGCTTCACTCATGTCTTTTCAAAATCTAGAATTGATTTTTGAGCATCAGTAACAGCTTTCTAAATCACCTATCCTTTACGTTTTTAAAGTTGGAATTTTATGAAAATCTCTACTAAATAGATTAAAGTTTGGGTTGTATATTTTATTAGCGCTGAAGGCAGTTGCTGGAAGACAGATTGCCTTGTCACCATGGTCAACGGACCAAATGGGCCTTTGGGAAGAGAGCACATAGGATAGAGTACAGGAATCAGAGGTGCTCGGCCTGGGAAAATAGAAGGCATCACAATAATGAATGGATATTTCCATGGGAAATTTCATATGCATGCATTCCAAGTAGGCATTGGCTTGTTCCTTTGGAGGGAAAAAATGTACCTGGATTATAATAAGCATTTCCTAAGCAGATCTCTTTCTAAATTATGCATCTTGTTTTCTCAGCCCCTGGGGTGAATTACATAAGTTAGCAGGGACCTACATGCTTAGACCCCAAACTCCTGGAGGAGTAAAAACTAATCAGAATTTTAGTCTTAAATCTTGTCTCAGTTTTCTAAAGTTTTTGCTTAAAAACAAACTTTTGTCAGATGCTTCTGTTCTCTTAGGGCTCTGTGGTATAAGAAATGATAAAAGAGATTGGAGTCATCTTCACTAGGAAAATACATGCCTTTTAAAGTGAGAGTGAAAAAAAAATGAGAGTGAAGCCCATGCTGGTTTAGTTCTTATGAATCCAGAATTTTAGCAAACTTTTTCACAGATAATGTTAAATCAATCACAGAGTATCCATATGGACACATGTATCATTTCAACTACTACAATGTTGTATTGTTTTTAAACCATGCATTCCACTTAAATACTTGTTTCTAAAATAATGTACAAGATTGCAAAAGACTCCTAACCTCTCTAACCAGAGTATACTTCACATTAAAGGAATTTGATTCTTTATCTGATGAGACACTCTTATGTAATCCACCATTATAAAATAAAATATTTTGTTGATCTCTGAACATTTGTTTTTGGCAAAGGGAGGAGTACAGGGTGATGGGCAGCAAGTAGCCAAAAATGAAGGAACCCAAAATTCTCAAGATAATCAGCGTTTTATGATTTTCCCTTCTGAGCCCAAATCTGTCTCTCCTGGCTTCTTTCTGAATAAACAAACAGGCTTGTCACTGTCGACAACTTTTACATTCTTCAGATAAGGACTCAGCTCAGTTTGGGGTCAAATTATACTGGTGGTGAAGCTGATCATAGCAAACAAGGTTTGGGAGGATTCACTCACTCTTGTAAAAGCTGATTATAATTGATGAACGACCAGCCTGCTAGACCTTGACAGGCTGGTTGCCTGGCCTTTGCTCTCTGCCAGTTCAAGCCTTACAAGTGTGAAATAGCCAATTACTAGAATACCTATTGAAAGTAATAGGCCAATGAGCAGATTGCTACTGTGGGACACCGCGGCAGTGCAGATGGAAGGAGGCCAAGATAAAGTTCTGCTGTGAGCAGCTGCTCCCTCCACAGATTGCTAATACTATTGGATGACCAAGAGATGAGAGAGGTATTTTCCCATTCAAACTGCAAGTGTCCTGCCTTGTATTGACTTAAAGTTTATGATGCATGATACCATCTTGTTACCCAGGTCCTAATTTGCAGAAATAAATCCTCCTTTTAAAAGGTAGTTAAATAGGTAATAAGGATAGTCACGGCCATAGATTTTGTGCAAAAGCATTAAATACAATTTTTGCGGGGAATGAAAAGTCATATAGTGTGCAGAGTGTTAATACTTGCCAGCCATTTGCTATTGACAGAACAATTTATCTTGATAAAGGACAGTGAAAAATTCCAATCTATTCACTGACATCACATTATCAGGAGTAATGTATGACTGCATCTAAATATAAGGTTGAGATCTGCTACAGCTGAGAAGTTCTTGGTAGTTTTTCTGTAAATATATTGTGTACTGGACAACGAACAAATGACACATTTGCCATGAAATTGGATTGTGAAATTTTAAGTCTTACTGTGTTTAATGGGATATACCATAATGTTTCCTTTTGGTGGTTACTTGTTTCTTTAGCAAGATTTTGGCAATAAAATGGATATTACTGGGTTTGTCAGAAAAAAATGGATAGGTAAAGGTAAATTTTGCAAATCTACATAAGAAAATAGATACTCTTAGCATTTAGTATCATTAATCCCTAAATGACGGCTACAGTTTTCATTATATTTGTTATTCTAGTAGGATGTGTCTTTTATGGGATTAGGAACCTGTGCTGTACTTCTTAATTGAATGTTTCTTTGCAGACTGCTCTAGTGTGCATGTGAATTACCTGAAAGGTACCTGAGCAGGTTACACTGCAGAAGGATCAGGGCTGGGTGATGGGGAACATGAGTGGGGAGTTCTTTGGGCCTGCTTCTCCGTAGAATGGAAGGCATGTGAATTCAGCCCAGCGAGGTTATGGCAGGCACAAGTACAGACTCACACAATTCTCCTTATGTGCAAAACCTTTGTCAGCCACATCCTCAGGTACCTGCACTTACGTGAGTCTTAAGAAGAAAGAATCAAACGCCCCCACCACCACCACTTAGGAGTTGAATCTTTGGTCTATTTGTAAAATTATTTTCCTTGGAAAACCTGTGTAGAAACCCAGTGTCTCATCCTTGTGAATTTGCCTTTCATGAACCTTTTCACGAGAGAAAAATACATTTGCTGTTAGCAACATAAAGTACCTTAGCAATAACTTTTGTGTTCCCTTTTGTATTATAAATGTGGAAAATTAAAATAGTTTGCTATGTTTATTATACATCCTGCCTACTTTTAACGGGATTTAAGGAACCTGTGAAACCTATTGAATTAAGTCAATATTCAATATTTAGTTATTAAAAAGGAATTAAAAACAAGGAAGCATATCTTCCAGCCACATCCAAGAGACCAAAAAGGTCCTTGAGATCAGTGTCTTTCCATCTTTCACACTGTGTTTGTTGATTACGTTTTGTTCCTGCCAAGGTAGCCAAAGAAACCTGTATGCACCATAGTGAGGAGTGAAGAGCAAAGTCTCCTAATATTTACTGAAACTACTTGAGCTACATCCTGACCTAATAAGCACAATACTCAGTTCCCGTCTCTGTCACCACTTGGGAAAAAATGGTCAAAAAGATATGTTACTTTTAAAATCAAAGTAGGGAGAGAGCTAAGAAATGAGTTCACCCTCACCATTTGCCCACTCTTCCTTCTCTGTGCCGCAAGGCACCCCTGTTGAAAGTGGGAGCTGTCTGGTTTTTTGTGGCTCTGTCCGCGGCAGTGATTGTGTTCTTGTGGGTCCACAGCCCTGTGGAGAACAGGATGACTTCTCTAGGGAAGATAATCCTTCCCCATGCAATGCGTCTAGTGGTTTCCACACTGAGTTTATTATACAGCACCTTCACCCAAGCACACCAACAGGTCAGAGATTGGGTAAGAAGGATCTTCAGATTCATGCTGTGAGGTGAAGGTGAGGGAGACAGAGAGAGACAGAGACAGCGACAGAGACACAGACGCAGACACAGAGACAGACAGAGAGACTGTGAGGCTGCCGAGATTCAAATGAACATCACAAGCAGGTAGAACTGAGGCTGTTAGTTTTCTAATAACTCCATGTGAGACTACCCTGAGGTGGAGCACAAGGCGCCCCCAGTCCAGCCTTCCCCTCTTTGCCAACCTACGCATTACCCTTTGGAGGTCTTTGGCATCTTTCTTGCTTGAAGATTCCAGTTGATATTACTTCTGTTCATTCTAAAGATGCCAGTAATGTTAGTCTTTAAACATTGTGCTGGTATCTTCATTTTCATTCAGCAGCTCCTCTACAAACCTTTTCATCTTCTCCCCAGTGACTAGTTTCTGGGAGTGGGCAAAGGGTTTCTCTGGACAGGATTGTAAAGCTCTGGCTATACTTTTTTGGGGGTGCCTCCTGGGATGGTGGAAGCCTACTACTTTACATTTAGATAACTGCACGAGGTATAAACAAGATCAAACCAATCTCTAAGGTAATTTTCCATTTGTACTTTAGAGAAAATCAGTCGACAACATTTCAGTTTCAACTTCTCTTGGTAAAATCATACTAACCCAGATTGTATTCATTTCCTATTCTGAGAAAAATTTCTATAAATGTAATTTTTGGAGTTAAACTGAATGAGTAATTTAACGTAGAAAAATGGAATTGTGTATTCTAGTGGTGCTACCTTTATTATAAATTACAGGAACTTGGTAGGGGAGAGAAAGTGTTTCTGTGTGCCATAAGTAGTACCTCAGTTTATCTAAAATCTTCATGGGAAGTAGTATTACCCAAGACTTTCAGGTAAGGAATCAGTATGCACAAGATAACATGGCTGAAGGTAGTGTGTACATGCAGAATCTAGAATTTAAACAGGTCAGTGTACAGTTTTATTTAATGAATTTTATATTTTATATGTAGTGACTTTGCTTAAATCTTTTAATAATATTGCCTACACATTAAAGATTTGTTTCTCCCTGCCCAATTATTTGCATTTTGTGGAGGGTGGGGCAGTGAGAATTGAATTAAGGGAACATGGAGCTATATCCCTAGACCTTGTTATTTTATGTTGAGACAGAGTTTTGCTCAGCTGCCTTGAACTTGCAAACCACCTGCTCTAGCTTCCCCTATGGATAGACTACAGGTGTGTACCAGCATGCCTAGCTACCCTTTTGTCCTTTACTTTTTTTTTTTTTAATTGTGTGGGCTCAGGGCTCTGTTACCATTTTGAATGAAAAAAAGAGTAATAACAAATATCCCTGACTTATGCATTCTGAATTAAAAAACTTTCTGCTCTCAATATTTTAAGTATGTTATATGCTGTATATTTTTGCTGGCAAGCAAATTAGATTTCTATCCTTTTTTAAAAGTTTCTAAGCTAAATAATGTTTGTTTTTATTCAAAGAATTTTATATAATCCACAGAAATTACCGTATCATTTTACAGTGTTAATTTGCCAATGGGCATATTGTATTAAAACATCATTCAAAGCTGGGGCTAATTTTGGACTCTTGGAGTAAATAATCTATTTTTATTTACAATCATGCCTAGGATTACATTTACCATCAGATTTCAGCACACTTTTTTTTTTGTTTTACCCCACTACTGTGTTTGAGAAGGATTATGAAGGTTAAAGAAATGCCACTATAAAGCTGTCTGGGACTACTAATTATTGAATGTTTTCTCTCTACCTACCAATTCAAAGTTTTAAATGCTTACAGTGTTAACATTTGTTTATTGTTAATCCAAATCTAGTTACCAGATAGTTTCATTTTGTAGAGAATGTGTCCAGTATTTTTTCAATGTCTATACTGATTTAGTATTTGTAGAATAAATATCAACTGCAAATAGCAACCTGATTTTCTTTTCCTATTCTGTTTTTTTCTAGTCAAGCCTTGCCAATAGTTTGTTTACTAGTATTTTCATTTTGTTTTTATTAAACACTTTTAATGTCTTCTGTTTTCTATTTTTTAATTTGTTTTTCCTCAAGTCTGCTTCTTTTGGATTTAGTCTGTTGCTGTTTTCCCTAATTTATAAACATTTCACTCATTACTTTTGCATTATTTCCTTTGTTCTCTATATTTACCTTTAAGGCTATGTATTTCCTTTCATGTGCTTCTTTAGATACATTTCACAAGTTTTGCTATGTAGATTTGTTATGACTATGCCACGTAAAACTTTACAGTTTTATTTATAATCATTCCTCCAACAAGAGGTTTTATAAAGTATATCTTTCTTCTCTTAGACTTATGGATTATCTCTTCACCTTTTCAAATTTATTATACTTTTATCAGAAAGTATGATCTGTGTTAGATTGGTTCTTTTATATTTGTTGATTTTTTAAATCATGTAATATACTACTGATAATTTTTAATTATTGACCTTTTTAAATGATATTTTTATAATTTTTGGATAGAAGGCTTCTTTGTCTCAGTTACGTACATGTGAGCATAAGTATGTGTGTACATACTATACATATATATTCATATTATCACATAATATACATTCATTCATGTATACTCAATTAATGGCATATGGTAGCTCAAATTTGTTATGTAAGTCTACTTTGTAGTATCAATATTACCTTTTTGTTTGTTCCCTTTAAAAGTGATATGATAAAATCTTACAGTGTGATAGTGTATTTGCCAATCATTCCTTGTAACTTTCTTATTTCTTTTTGGTATGTGGTAAAATACATATATTATAAATATGATTACCTTTATTTTTACTGTTTGCTTCAAGTAAAATTGCTCTTTGGTTTGAATATGCTTTTACTTTAAAGTCTGTTATGTTTGTTTCAATATTGTTGTTTCAAATCTTTCCTAGTTTTATTTGAACAGCACCTTGCTTGGTATTTTCCTTTCTTCCCCACTTCTTATTTGACAGAACATAATGATTACATTTATTATGGGGAGTTGGTGCATGTGCATAACACATCTTCATGCTTTTGTCCTCTGTTCCTCCCATCCATCCCCGATCCTTCTGTCTTTTGGTCTTCTTTCCATTTTCAAAAGCTCTGTTTCCATTGTTTACCTTTCAATTTTTTTTCATTCCCTTTCCCTCCCCTCTCTCCATCTCTCTCCATCTCTTAGTCACCTTCCCATTTGAAAAAGATTATTACTATATGCTTATTTACTATTATCTATCTTTAACTATGCTCTTTAAATTTTGGGTTTCTCATACGGATCATTATTTACTTTAATCTGATTCCAGATTCCCTGTCTGCGTATTTGTATCTCCTTTACATAAAGTATGAATGTAAATCACAGAATGATGCATTTTTTCTGATTGTATGTTATTTAACAGAAATAAATAGAAACTAAAATAATGTTTGGTTTTTATAAACTAACAAGTGAATTGTTAAAAGAAATTCATATTTGGATTTAATGATACATGTCTCTACCTTCTTTTGCTATGATCTACCTTCATTTCTTCTTTTCCCTCAATTTCTTTTAGTTGAGTAAACATTTTGTGTCTATATTAACTTCTGGGACTCAGATACTAAGTACCTTATTTCCATTTTTAGTGGTTATCTTTGAAATATTAATGTGCATACTTGATCCAAAATATAGAGTTAATAGCTATATCTACCTTTCTAAAGACTTCCAAACACTTTAATTCTTATGTACCATTTTCTTATTAAACTTTGGTTTTGTCTTTTGGTTTGGTCTCTCCCTTATTTAGAATGAATTTTCAACATGTATACTAATTTTCCACTCAGCATGTCTTTTATTCCAATTATGTTCCTTCTTTCTAGCTTCAGTTTTGTTTATAAGTAAATATTATTACTAAATTTTAGCCAAATTCTACATGGTGCAATTTTGGACTTTGTTTTCTGAAAATTTCTTTATTTGCTCTCATTCTTTTATAATAATTTAGGCAAAAATATCACAGTTGACAGTTATTGTCCCTTGGCCCTTTAAAAATATTTATTATCTTTTATTACTATCTTTGGTAATGAAAAGACTTTTATCATTCTAGTAATTAATTCTTCATGAATATCTGCCTTTTCTCTGTTGCTTTAAGATCTTTCTCTTTGGTGTTTTATAACTATACAAATATGTTGAGAACTTGATTTTATTATATCTATCAGCTTAGGATTTTGTGTGTTTTTTGAACAAGAACTTTTAAATTTGTGTCATTCTGTTTAGCTCTTAGGTATTGTGTTGCTCAAATTTTCATGACTGAGACCAAATAATGCGCATGCACAGATTAAAAGAGGAAGGGTTTGTTTGGCTCACAGTTTTAGTGTATTGAGTCCATGGTCAGCTGTCTCCGAGGTAGGAACATCATGGCAGAGGGGCAGGGTGAAGTGAAGCTGCCTATTTCATGGTGTCCAGGAAGCAAAGCACAGGGGGAACCTCTGTGAGAGTTACATCCCCCAAAGGCACACCCTGAGTATCCCACCTCCACCTGGGCCTCACCTTCTAATACCACATTCAGTTATGAACATCAGAGGATTAATCCACTGATGAATACAGAATCCTATGATCCAATCATCTCTCCAAGAGTCTCTTACTCCATTTAAATTGACAGTTAAAATAACTGGCATAGCTATTATCATCTTTTGTTATTCTAATATCTTCTTCCAGACATCTTTTGTTTTTTATTGTTTTAAGTGTTTCAAAAAATACTTATTACTACATGTTTATGATTACATTCATGGTGGATAATTGGTACAGGTATATAACTCATTTTAATTCTCTTTTTCAACCTGTTCCCCTCCCCACCCTGATTTGTGTTCCATATTTTATTGTTTTATTTTAATTATGCTAATTTTAATTATATTAATTATATTCTGTACTCTTAAATTATAATTATATTCTCTACTCTTAAATTTCTTTTTTTATATGCACTCAATGAAATTTTATTTTAGGTCTTTTATAAATTAACTGACTTTCCCATAAGATTGTTTTCAGCTTCATGTGTGTTTATAGTTCTTAGAAGCTTATGTGTTGATTTCACATGTATTTCAAACATAAATATGAAATCTATAATACATCTATACATGTATCTTTATCTTTGCTAATGGAAAGTCTTCTTTTCCCATCTGTAACTAATTTTTTATGGATATATGCCTTTTGTTTCTATTTCTCTAAGATCTTTCTCTTCAGTGTTTTATAGACTGATTTTTTAAAATTTTAATATTTGTACCCTAGACTAGTCTTTCACCAATTTTTGTGTCACTTCTTGACTTAGGATTCTCTATCAATGAGACTAACTTTTAAATACAAACTGTATATGGCACTCCTTTGGACTTCGATTTATCAGAAGATATTGTACTATATTTGATTGCTTTCGTCTCAAAATTCTAGGAAAATAATGCACTTCTTGTTGTAGTCAGGGTTTGCAAGGGAATAGACAATACGGGACACATAATTTATAGGATTATTTTATAATATTAAACTAAAGAATCAAATGCAAAAAAGTGCAAAAGATCTGATTCACTAGAGACCCAAAAAATCCAGCCAAAGACCTGGAGCCCATGGCAATGTCTTATGCAAGTCTGTATCAAGGATCCGCACTGGGAAAGAAAGCTCCAAGTTTAGTGGTGGAAGCTGGAACTTTTGTGCCAGGTGGATGAAGGATCTGTACCACCAGGCAGAGGGATCTGCAGTGAAGCCAGGAAGCCATGCTCAACCTCCAAAGAGGTTGTTGCCATCCTCAGCAACAGGGAGGGCCCAAGTTCCTCCAACAATAAGAACAGTTTTTTGATCAGGCAAAGCAGTTCCACAAGCTTCTCCAGGAGAATCAACAGCATGCCATCTTCCCCTCCAGTTCTCCTCTTATGCTGTTGGCAGCAATCCTCAGGTGGGTCTTCCACTTCCAGAACCACGCTGACTCAGTTCAGCAGGGTGTTGCTATTCTGCATCAGTGAGTGAATTTTTTCTAGCTTTAATCAGTATACTTATCTTGCTTGGACCTAACACATGAAAACAAAACTCCTAGACATAGCAACTGTAACTAAACAAAATACACCAACAAAGTAAAAATCAACCAAAACATATGCAACCTGAACTAACATGATACTAGAATGTTTATCATTTTTAGCTTTAACTTCCTTCAGCATTATACCAAATCCTACTCCCACTCCCACCCAAGTTGCTAAATATATATATATTATATATTATATATAATGCTTTTTTATCCAATATACAGAGTTTCAGTGTACATGTGAGAAGCAATTTCCCAATAATATAATCTGCCATACTTCCAAAATACTCCTTTGTATGCATATGCTGAAAAATGAGGTATATTAATATGCTTCACCTGCATTTACATAGCTAAATCCTGTCTGTCTAGGTGGCAAGTTACTCAAATATGATTCAATACATTTTTCTTGGATTTTTTACTTGTTTCCTTATTGGTCTGTATTACTGTTACTCTGTTTCCGAAGAATTTGCTGCCTTTGTATTTCCATTGTAAACCACAATGTAGAAATTTTTATGTTGTTTTTAAATTTGTTTTTGTTCTATATCATTTTTCTTTTTTGTTTGTTTTGTTTTTGAACTGGAAATTGAACATAGGGCCTTTACACTGAGCTATGTCTCCAGCCTATATTTTATTTTTAAATTTTTAGATAGTATCTTGATAAGTCACTAAGTTGCTCGAACTTGTGATCCTTCTGTCTTAACCTCTCGAGTAGCTGGAGTTGTAAGTGCACTTACCACGCCTTGCTTATCACCTGTTTTAATTAGTAGTCTTTTAAAAACTTTGCATATAATGACTTTATCCCTGAGGAAACACATATAGCTATGCCCTATATGCAAATTTAAAGAGAAAAAGGTACACTTTTTAAGAAGCTTCCAACTGAACACAGATAGGAGAATTCACAAACATGTACCATGTGACCTATCCTAGTAATTATAAACATTTACATATAAATGTAATTACTGTGCATTCGCTTAGCAACTATTTAAATGTATTTCTACCATGTGCTGGATGCCATGCTAGATTCTGATAATATGACAGGGCAAATGTTAAGTAAACTGTCTAGTAGGGGTGTAATAGTTAAATCGGCAGTCACCAGACTAGATGGTAAGTATTGCCATAAAAATGAGGGAATAATTGAAAAAGGAGTTTAAGTAAAACTTCTCAGAGGAAATAGCCTGCAATGGGAACCTGAGGGGTAAAAGGGGATGAACCAGCAGAGCAGTACTCAGGTGTACCAGCCAAATGCACTTGGCTCAGGCATTGGGAGCAGTGTTTTTACTGTATTGAAGACATTTACAGAACTATTCACATAGGTAGCTGAGGTGTTGAGTGAGGACTTGGTGCCTGGGGAGGAGTGATCAGATTGAAGGCTAACAAAGGGGTCAAATAATGAAAGGGCTTGTACATTTTATGAGAGGCAATTTCCCATCAATATGGTCCGTCATATTTCTAGAACTCATTTGTTATACACGTGATGAAAACTTGTAAATGTCTCAATGCTTTACCCACTACTTAAAAAAGGTTGTGGTTAATCTTGAAGGTACAAGAAAATCAGAAAAGAAGTTAAAGAAGGGCTATGACAAAAGAAAAGGGGTGATTGAGGACTATGGTAAATGTTTACACTTCTAAAATGAGAGTAAATGACACGTGGTCATTAATTCCCCCCAAAAATATTTCCTGTTGCTTCAAATACTTATTCCATTGTTTTTGCCACTCTCTAAAGCATGTTCTGGAAGTCCTCTTTTGTATTTTTACGAGGTGTGATTAAAAATACTGTGAATACTGCTACTGAGTGGCATCCAACAGAAAGCAGGCTTGTAAAAACATTACAATGTGTCCTCATCCAACCATTCGCTGGATCTGGCACTATGCAACTTCTGGGTCTTCTCCAAAATCAAAATGAGTACGAAATGTAAAAGTTTTTAATAAATTCAGGACATCAGGTCAGCCTCAACAGCACACTCACAAAAGATCACTTCCAAAACTGTTTCACAAAGTACCAAGAACAATAGGAGAAGTGTGTTTGAAGCAAGGGGAAGTGTTTGGAAGAGGATTATTTGTAATGTGCCATTTATTGTAATAGCTGTTTCTTGTTTGTTTGTTTTAATAACTTTTTAGTTCCTTTCCTCCTGAGAATGAGTAGGACTAAGAAACTGTATAATTTTAAGATGAACAATGTGATTTGATATACTTATATATTATGAAATAATTATTTAGTACAACCAAGTAACCAAACCCCTGCTCACCTAACCTAATTATCATTTGTGTACAGTGAGAGTGAATGTGTGTTGACAAATTACGAGTATACAATACAGTACCTTGAATTATAGCTACCATGCTATATATTAGATTCCTAGAGTTTATGCATCATGTAATTAAAAGTTTGACTCTGTTTCAATGAATTTCACAATTTTTAGATTATCAATATAAGTGAGATCACAGAGCATTTGTCTTTCTCTTTCTGATTTATTTCACTTAGCATAATGCGTTCAAGGCTCATTCATGTTGTCACAAATGTTAGAATTTTCTTCCTTTATATGGCTGAAAAAATTTCCCCTGCATATAATGCATATATAAATATATGTATACAATATACATACACATTTATACATGATACCTGAACATGTAGGGATATATGCATATACACATATTTGTACATTTATATACACACATGTACATGCATGTGCATATAGGTGTATGCATTTGTGTATACACATTTCTCACCATTTCCTTATCTGTTCATTTATTGATGGACATTTAGATTATTTCTATATATCAGCTATTGTAAATAATGCTGCAGTTAATGTAGTGCAGATATCTCTTCGACATACTGATTTTGATACTTTCAGATATACATCTAGAAGTGGGGATTGATGAATAATACAATAATCCTATTTTCAGAGTTTTTAAAATCCCTCTATTTTCCGTAAGGTCTGTGCTAATTTACATTTCCATCAACAATGTGTAAGAGTTTCCTTTCCACCATATTTGCCACCATTGTTATCTCTTATCTTTTTGGTAATAGCCATGCTATTTGTCAACCAAGCTGATTATCAGATGCTTTTCATTGATGATTTGTGATGTTAAACACCACTTCCTGTACTTATTGGCCATTCATATGTCCTTGAAAAATTATCCATATGACCCTTTGCCTATTTTTAAATGGTACTATTTACTTTTTTCTTACTGGGTTGTAAGCATTCCTGATATGTTTTGGAAATTAACCCCTAATGAAAAACACAATTCACAAATCTTTTCTACCATCTCCAGAGGATGCTTATTATCTTGTTGATTGTTTCATTTGCTGTGCAGAAGCTTTCTAATTTGATGCAGTTCACTTATTTTTTCTTTTGTTGCTTGTACCTTTGGTGTCATATCCAAAAGTACAGGTGCCAAGACCATAAGGATGTTTCTTACTATATTTATCCCACTTTTTCTAAGTTTCATGGTTTGACATTTAAGTCTTTTTAAAATTAATTTTTATGACCAATATAAGATATAGATTTAATTTCATTCTTTCCTATGCACATATAATTTTCTCTGCATCATTTATTGGTGAGACTACTCTGTCCCCACTGTGTATTCCAGGCACCCTTATCAAATATTAGTTGACAGTATATGCATGGGTTTATATCTTGCTTTTCATTCTGTACCATTGGTCTTTGTGTTCATTTTATGCCAGTACTATATTGTCTTGCTTCCTAAAACTTTGTGTCATAGTTTGAAATCAGTATGTTTAATAACTCTAAATTTGCTTTCTTCACAAGATTACATTGACTACTTAGTGTTTTGTTTCTGTACACTGTTTATTATTAATGTTTCTATTTCTATTAAAATGCTATTAGTGTTTTGATATGAATTGCATTGAACCTGTAGATAGTTTTAGGTAGAATGGACATTTTAATAATATTCTCATGAATATTGAAAATACGCCATATTTTCTCATTTATTTATGTCATCTTAACTTTCTTTCATCAATAGTTTTCAGTGTTAGATCTTTTGTCTTCTTTGTTAAATTCACTTCTATGTTACTGTTTTGATGCCATTGTAAGTAGAATTTTCTTGGTTTCCTTTTCAGATAGTACATTGTTAGTGCATAGAAACACTACTGCTTTATTTTTTTTAATTTTAAAACAAAAGAAATGAAAACAATGACACAGTTTCAAAACAGAATAATAGGAGATTAACACTGATGAATATATTGTGTATTGTTATCTTCAAAGTAGTTCAGATTACAAGATATAGAATGAAAAAAATGATCAAACAAATAGTGAAAGCACAAACTTCTGATGAACTAACAGATTAGTAGTATAGTTATCTATTGTGTATATATATATATATATTATATATATATGTATATGTATTTGGCAGTTGTGGTGGAGTCTAGGATCTTCTACATATTAGAGATCATGTCATCTACAGAGACAATTTAACTTCTCTCTTTCTGATCTGGAGGTCATTTATTCCTTCTTACCTAATTGTGCTGGGTTAGAAATCAGATACCATGTTGAAAAGAAGTGGTGATAAAGGAAACCCTTGTCTTTGTCTGATTTTAGAAGAAATGCTTTCAACTTTTCACTATTAGGCATCCTGTTACGTGTGTGCCTGTCATATGTGACCTTTTTTACCATGCAATAGTTTCATTCAGTACCCAGTTTATTGAGAAATTTTATTTTGAAGGAAAACTGAATATTGACAAATGCATTCTGTATCTATCAAGATTATCATATGATTTTATACTTCACTCTGTTAGTGCTGTGTGTCCCATTCATTGATTTGCATATATTGGACCATCCTTGCATCCAGAAATAAATTCTAATTGATCCAGGGGATGTGAGCCTTTTAATGTACTGTTGAATTCAATTGACTAGCATTTTGCTGAGTTTTCATCTTGAGTGTTTATCAGTAATATCGGCTTGTAATTTTCTTTTCTTATACTGTCTTTATTTTTCATATGGGGTAAGGCTGGCATTTTAATGAGTCTGAAAATATTCCTTTTCAATTTTTTTTAAAAGAATTATCATTATTCATGAAATGTTTGGTAGAAATACCTAACTGGTGAAATCATTTAACTTGGGCTTTTCTTTGCTACTTTTTTATTACTGATACAATCTACTCATTACTGGTCTGTTCAGATTTTCTGCCTTTTCATGACTTGGTCTTGGTAGGTTGTATGCTCCTGGGAATTTACTGATTTCTGCTACACTATCAAATTTGTTTATGTATAATTGTTCACAGTGCTTTCTTATGATCTTTTGTTTTTCCATGGCATCAGGTGTCATACATCTTCTTTCATTTATAATTTTGAGTCCTCTCTTTTTTCTTGGTTAATCAGGCTAAAGAAGTATCAATTTTGTTTCTGCTTTTTATAAAACAGCAATATATACTTTGTTGACCTTTTATAATTTCTTTTCTCTGGTCTTTCATTTATTTAATAAATAATAAATAGCATTTATTGTTGCATTCCTTCTGCAAAATTTGGGCCTTACTTGTTCTTTTTTCTGGTTCTGGATAGTGTAAAGTTAGATTTTTAAATTTGAGATTATTTTTTCTTTTTTGATGTTGGCATTATAGCTTAAACGTTACTCTTATTGTCACTGTTTTTGTATCTCATAGATTTTATTTTTCCATTTTCATTCAGGATATATTTTCTTCATATTTTTGGACCCATGTATGTTTTAATTTGCACTCTTTTGTGAATTTCCCAATTTTCTTTTTGTTAATATCTTGTTTCATGCCATTTTGGGCATAAAAGATACCTGATGTGATTTAGATCTCAAATTAAGATTTTTTCTGTGTGGTCATCTTCATCACGTGTCCTCATTGCTGGGACAAAACACTCACTACTTTGCAATTTAAACAAGGAGAGGGTCTTTTGAACTCACATTTCTTAGGCTGTTAGAGGTTTCAGTCCATCGTCTGCTGACTCCAAGGCAGAAACAGAATCACAGAGGGGGATGGAGGACGGGAACTGATCAATTATAAAAGCAGAGAAGGACCCAGAGAGGGAGTTGTTTCTGCCCCTCCAGATCACACCCCCAAGTGACCTGCCTCCAGCCCTGCCCTACCTCCTAACGGCAAGTCAACTGGCCAGCTGGCCTACCATAGTAATCCAGGCACCTTTCCAAAGCCCCACCTAGGAACACAATAAGGCTCTTAGGGGACATATAGTTATAAACTGGCCTAACGTATGATCTATCATGAAGAACTGTCCATGCTCATGCTTCCATGAGAAGAACATGCATTCTGCTACTGTTGAATGAAATGCTTTGTATATGTCCACCATCACCTATGGTAGAGTTCAAATACACTGGTTCCTTGTTTTCTTTCAGGATGATCTATGTAATGTTTGGCTTAATGTTTTTTACTATTATGGTATTTCTGTTTATGTCTTCTTTCTGCTTAGCATTTGGTTCATGTATTTAGGTGCTCCAATATTTGATGCATGCATTTTTATCTTCTTGATGAATTCATTCTCTTATCATTATATAGTGATCTTGTTTGTTTCTTAAAGTCTTAAAATCTGATTTTGTCCAATGTAATTATAAGCACACCCATTCTCTTCTGATTTTCATTTTGCAAGCAATATCTTTTCATTATTATCCTTTCACTTTCAGTCTTTGTGTGTCCCTAAAGCAAACCTTTTCTAGGCATCAAGTCATTGAATTTTATGCTTTAATTCATTCATCACTTTCTGAATTTTGATTGGAAAATTTTATACATTTATGTGTAAAGTAATTTTTATAGGTAAGGTCTTACTGTTAATATCATATTGTTTTCTTACTGTTTTGTATTTCCTTTGTTTTTGTCTTTGTTTTGTTTTTCTTGTTCTTGCTTTGCTTTGTGATAATGACCTTTATGGTTATATGTTTTCATTCCTTTCTCATAATCACATTTGTATCTACTATAGGTTTTTTTTTTCTTTTCTGCTTATCATGTAACATATAAAGTGTCTTACAGTTATAACTTCATATTGTAGGTCAATAACAATTTAAGTTTGATAACATAAGGAAGTTTTATGCTTTTAATTATTTTTCTTCACATTTTAAATTGTTGTCAGAGTTTACATTTGTTTTGTACTGTATAGCCAAAACCAAATTATTATATTTATAATAATTTTAATACATTTGTTTTTAATTTTTATACTAGATTTTAAAGCCATTTGTGCACCACCATTACAATATAAGGGAATTTCAATTTTACTAATGAGTTTTACACATTCATATGTTTTTATAGTCAGTCCCCAAGCTACAAATGAGATCCATTCTGGGAGAATGTTCATGAGTTGAATTCATTCATAAGTCTGACAAAATTATTTTTACACACCTTTGACACAAATATACAATGAGCATTACTTTCTACTTCCTAGCATTCCTTCCATATCACCACTGCTTTTACTCTTGCTTTTGGACATCCTGATTTCTGATTGAGCAACACTGCACACAGTCATATTCTACAGTGAGCACACAGCAGCAGACATGTGAGCTACTTCTGCTATCTGTTTGCATCTATGAATGGTCATTCTGAATGTCTGCATCTCACATGTTTGTGGGATGCAACTCACTGTACTGATATTTAGTGTCTTCCCACATGAGACAGAGAAACTCCATGGAGCATTTCTTATAAGGCAGATCTTGTGATGAACTCGCTCAGCCTTTGTGTAGGAAAATCTTTAACTCTCCTTCATGTTGGTCGAACAGCTTCCATGACTACTGTAGTCTTCAGTGACTGATTTCTGAAGCAGAGAAAGACTTTCACCAGTCCTGTCTGGGGTTCTGGATGGGCCAGCTGGTAGTGTCCACAGGAAAGGGGAGCTTGCCGTTAGGTTTCTAGTTGGGTAGGACTGCTGGTTGTACTCTGAGATTGAGTGGGACAACTGGCTGAATACCTCGGTCAGGAAATGGATCTTCATTTATTCTGCAGTTTACCAGTCTTTCACTCAGTCTTTATTCATTCGTTTCTAATATTCATTAAATCCATCGTATTTCCTGGCTGCACTCTTGCTTTGTCTTCGGACTTACCTTTCACAATCAGTGGAGCCCTTCTACAGAGGAGGACTCTGGAATACTCAGGAACTAATTACTTGGCAAAAGTCACGTGGATAATATTAGCAGTCTCTCTACTTTACAAAAGTGGACATTTTCCTTTCATTGTTCAGCAACTTAATGGAAAGCAGGGTCAAAAGATGAGAGACTTAAGTATAAATACACTAATTTTTTTCATACATTTAGTGTTTCCTACAACTACTTTATGAATTCATGTCTTCATTATAACTGTATTCCACAGAAGCATTTAAAGAAAAGGCTAATACTAAAGAGTATAAAAATTACCTAGTATATTTGCTAACAAATGCATTTATACTCACACAGAAGAAAGTTCATCTTGTTTTGTCACTTATCATTTTGCAGGCATAAAATAAAATGATTCATAACCTTTCCATGCATCTCTTCTCTTTAGATTTCTCCAATAAAGGCAGTAAAGTAACACAGTATATTTATGCAGCTAAATAGCACAATATATTTATTTTAATGCAACAAAACTGAATTACATTTTAATGTTGTGATTTTCTAATGCATTCAGCTTAAAATGTAAACACTAAGCTCATGATTGTGCCTGCCATTCCTCAGATGAGAGAGGCCAAGAAAGCAAGTCTTTCTGGGTCTTCTTGCTCTTTGGGCCACCACATGGGGATTCTTGGCATCTAGTTTGGCAATATGAAGCACAGTTTCTTCAGTTGTTGCCATGAAATTTGCCTCCCTTCTGCTAGAGAAATGACTCCAGCAAAGCTGTTGTTTGGGAAAACTCTAGAAGAAAAAAGCAGAAAATATGAAAAGGACCTGAAAAGAAATATGATATGCTGAGCATTTTTAAATAGTTAGCTGATAAAACTAAATGCTTTCATATTTTTATGATGAAAGCACCAAGTTAAAATATTTATGCCTATTCAAAATGCATTCAGCAGAACCATGTTGTATTGAGTTTTTATCATTAGCAAAGATTCATATTTCAGAAAACTGAAGCACAAAGTGACTCTTTTGAAGCACAAACTGATTCTCATTTTGCAGGGCCAGTTCAAATAATCCTGCTGATGTAAAGCTCTCTCCCTCAATATGGACTAGCCAACTCTGTTATCAGTATATTCTATTACTTTATACATGTTTTTCTTAAAATAATTTTATACTATAATATACATAAATGTCTTCTCAGATTTCAATTCTGCCTAAATGAAGTGAAATTCTTGGAGCTGATCTGTGTGGCCCAATTTATATCATACTGATCCCTGGACCAAAATATTATACTATCTTCTGACAGGTACTAGGGAAATGGGGAAAAGCCTTTTCTTGGAATTAAATATTTAATTTCTGGTCACTCAAGAATCTCCTGGGAGGATCCTTTAATAAATAGTTTTTCATGTTAAAAAAATCAGAATTTTAAATTGTTGACATTCTTATTGTGCTGTTTTCTTTAAGATTTTTTTTCAAACTGTGGAGAGACACGATAATAATTTCCTATCCCACTCACATCATGATAAGCAGCCCTGGTAACCCCAGTCGTATTCACACCTGCTTCAGTGATTTCCTCCCTTGAATGATGTTATATTTAATCCTGACAAAACTTTTTTTAGGAGCTTCCTACATGGGGTTAAATATAGAGGAAATTAATACTGTCTCTCAAGAGAATTCAAAAGTGGTGGCTAACTATAAGTTATTAAGAGCAGGTAATTTTCTAGGTACATGGAATTAAACCGGGAGGAATCTGTATGTCCTCTGCTCCTATAGTGGGTCATCCTGGCTATTGTGAATTTATTGTGACTGATGACTTTTTCATGTCTTGGCTTGGGCTGGCTTTTGCCTAGTACTTAAAAGGCTGTGAATTATAAAGCAAAGGGGACAGGCTCTGTTAAAGTAACCAGATCTGGATTGAATTCATGAATGTACTATTAAATCAACTGTGCACCCTGGGTTAAACACAATTTCACCTAGGTAAAGGAAATTGGTAACACTAGAATAATAGCAATACCCAATTCCAAGGGGTTCAAAAGAATTCAAGGTGACATGTTTTCAGCACTTAACATCTTGCTGGTACTTAAGGCTCAATAAGGAAAGGCCTTCCCATTCCTACTGCTTATAGACAACACACATATGACTGTGTTAGACAGCAACAAAATGTGTCCTACATACATCAGCTCCTTCATTCTCAGTAAGTACTTAGCTCCTATTGACACAAAAGACAATTTACAGTATTTAAAAAATTGCATTTAAAAATTAAAATTGTGGACTGATAGGGAGAAGACAAGCCATGAATAAATTGTATAAGTAAATAATACCCCACAATAGAAAATGAATGATGGTCTAAAGAAGTATAAAACAAGCATGAGGAAACAGAGTGTACTAAAGAGCATTGCACATTTAAAAAGGGAGATCAAAAGATCTGTCTTGCTGTTCCTTATTATCTGTTTTATACTTTGCTCTTCGTTTATATTGGAAGGGACCAAGAGAGGAGAGTGGAGGAGGGAGAGAAGGGAGAAGAATGGGTTAAGGAAAAAAAAGAAATTGTGTTGTGTTGTGTACATGTACCAAGTCCTGATGGGGCATGTGTTCATTATGCACTACAAACATGTACTGACTAAGAAAATAACAAAAGGACCCTAGTTTTACCTGTCCAAAAAAATATAAAGAGGGATCATGTTTTTATGAAGTGCTGTTTGAGCCAAGAAAGGAAGGCAGCTTGAGACACAGCCATGCGTTGGTCTGGGGGAAGAATATTCCAGGCAGAGAGTCCACCAGTGTAAAGCAAAGTGGACATGTCATCGGAATATGTGAAAGCCAGTTTTCTCCAACAGAGTGACAGAATGCAATAGGAAGTGAGGAAAAAGAAATTACAGGAGACACATTGTGGAGGGCTTTGAAGGCATTGTCAAGACTTTGACTTTTACCCTAATTGAAAAGAAAGCCCTTAGAAGATTTTGAACAAACCCATTGTGATCCCTATTTTACTTTTTGTCTCTCTGAGTGCTCTTTTAAGACTGGACTGGAAGGAAACAAAAGTGGAAGCAAGAACACATTTAGGAAACTATTGCAATTGTCTAGTGAGAAATCTCCAACGGGTAGTGAGGGATGGTAATGAGATAAATTTAGATCCTGACTATATTTGGGAGACAGAACCAACAAGATTTCCAGATTGGATGTTATGTGTGAGAAAGCCAAAAAGTCAAGGATTTGAGCAACTGAAAAGATGAAGCTTTATTCACTGTGTTTATGGTACCCTTGTTAATTGCTCTCAAATATTAGGTATCCTTTTAAATATCCCTATTATTTGGAGAGCGATCGTACATTTTTAATAGCAAGGACAATGTATCATTTTTCCTTCATGTGCACAGATTGTACTTTGCTCTCCATATAGTAACTGTCAAATATCAATGACTGACCAGCTGATTATGGATGGCTCATCAGGGACATAGATGAAACTTATCATAAAGCTATGATGACTGATGTTATCATCATATGTTATAGTCATAGATGGTTATGGCTAGATAACTAAATGTATAGAGATATTCGAGAGTACATGAAAATTTAGAGTAAAAATAAATGTTTGTTCATACTGAGAATAGGTTTTTTTAAGTCAAGGTCTTGCTATGTAGTCCAGGCTGGCCTTGAACTCCCTATGCAGCCCAGGCTGGCCTCAGATTTGTGGTAATCTTCCTGCCTCAGCCTCCCAAGTGCTGGGGTTACAGGCATGTCCCACCACACCCAGCCATACTAAGGATTTTCACTGCTTTAAAAACTCTCAGATTTAAGTCTTTTATGTTTGAAGGGTCTATATTATGTAATGCTATAAATGAAAAACAAAATGTATTGCTATGTGAAGCAATACCTAGTTACAATTAGTATGTCTAAACTAGTGTTTTAAAGGCTAAAAATATCTTGTTGTATTACTGGAATATTTTAAAGGGATTCTCAAGACTTTAAGTGAAACAAAACCCTAATTTGGAACAAAAGATGATCCTTAAGTGTAGGCAAGAATACGTATGCCTCTGTTCCAATCCAGAATTTATAAGTGAAAGGGGGTTAGTGAATGACCAGGAATGGAAACCCACATCTACTTGTTCCTGTGATCTATGTAGCATGTTTTTGTCTTGAGTCTAGATAGTCATTCTTGATTTTCATGTGATTTAAAGATTACATTGTACAATCCATTTGGTCCATCATCAGTGTAGATATAAGTTCAGAAATAAGATTAATTGCCAAGTGAGAAAGCTGACTATCTCCAAACCATCACATGGACCAGGTCTCCACCTGCTCTTTTTTTGGTGCAGACTACAACCTTTCATTCTTAGCAATCAAACCCTCTCTCATCATTACCTTTTGTGTTCACCACACAGACACCAAGTTGAAACTAGCCTCACATGGAGAGGTGATCAGACATTTCCATTTGGGAGTTAGTCTAGGTTTTACCAATTTCTATAACATACTGAATATAATCATTGCATTCACCCATACAAATGACCCAGGCTGAAGCACTTTAGTATTTCAGCAGCATCCTGTGATAGGTAATGTCAAAAAAGAGAGATTATTCTTAAAATAAGATAAATTGATGTCTAAAAAGCAATAATTCAACATTTGGGATGTCAGTTATAAAGAAAAGATTGTAAATCTTAATTAGATGCCTGAGATTAAAACCCTTTTTATAGTTGAGGGCAACAACAATTTTGCTAGCACTATTTCACAATTGACAAATTGTATATTTTTAACACTGATTATCTAGTCATTTATTAGACTTTAAGAACAGAGATAATTAAGTATTACTACCCAGAAGGGTTGCTTTGGTGTTATTTATAACCACATCGAGTATTTAAAAAAAAACTTTTATGTCCAAATGAATATTAGTTCTTGCTTCATGAAGTATAGACTGGGATATTCACACTGATGTCTTCCCTATGCCATTTCATTTCCCGCATTGTTTGGACTGCTCTTTTCTGCTCATTTGATATCGTTATTTTCTTTTGTCCCCCAGCCACTAGCAGTTCATATGACTTGCTAGAAATCAGTTGAAGGGTATTTTTTGAAAATACTGTGTCCTGCATACTCTAAGCAAATACAGAATTGGCCAACAGTTTACTTTTGAAGAATTTCTAAGGGAAAAAAAAAACTTCTTGATATTTTCTGAAGCAGTGAGCCTTCAGGCTCAAATCATATATATCCTGCTAATTAAACTAACATGTCATAAGCCCACTGACATTTGACATACTCTTAAATTCTGGTGTATTGTCAAATAATAATATGGTTATCCAACAGTAGCATCCAATTTCACAAGCTAGCAAAATCAAATAATACAAAGAACTGGGTAATAGTATTTGTCATTTACTTGAAATCAAAGAGTGAAGATGCCAGGAATGTCTTATTTTCCTAATTCCAGACATAAGGCACAGATGCAGAGATAAAAATCATGATTCTATCATGAATAAAACAACCTTTGCAAGTTCTACTCTGTAGCTAGAATTATGGTCTCATGCTGCTATTAGTCTATGGCTGGATGTGCAATTTCAAATGTACTGCAACTTTTAGTCCTTCCAAAAGACCAAAGAATCTGCTTCTTATTAAAATTCCATATCTATATGCTTCATATTTCTCATAACTCCACCCGTTATGCCACCCTCAATCTTGATAGAAACTTATTTGGGTAATGTCTAGAAGGAAAGCGTCCCCCCTTGAAAAAGGTTAGGGGTGGAGGTACTCTGTCAATACCTGACAGGTGTAAATTTTTTAATGTATGAGCAGTATGTGAAAATACAAATCACTGCAGAGAGCCCGCCTAAAGCAGACTGAAAAGCTGTCATAAGCAATTTTCAAAAAGCATGAGTTATTTGGTTCCCTTCCAGAGGGAGCAACTCCACAGGCATAAATTTGTGAATGGTATTTGACAATTTTAACAAGTGCTTCTCTCTTCAAGCTTGCAGTGTGCCCAACATGCGATACGGACTTTCTGGTCACCTGCAATCTGAAGTCAAAAGAGAATTGACATGAAAAATGGTCAAATCTTCAACCACCTTACTAACTAAAGCACGTGTCAAAGAACAGGTTAAATAGCCTCACAATCTAGAATATTTTGAAACAAGCTATTTGCTAATAGATTGTTTTTAATGAACCTTCCTCATTCAGACTAATTTCTTGAGTTATAATATGAGAGGAATTGGTAGGGTCTTGAAAAGGTACACCTCCCCCAGCCAATTGTTCATATGCTTCAACATTGTAAGATGTTTTTTCTCTTTTTGGCCTGAGGTTCATTAAAAAATCTTTACTAACTGAATAGCCTTGTCTCTGGTGTGAGAAAGCTGACTTTAGCAAAGGAGTACATGATTGGCAAGTCAGTTCTAATTGAATAAATGTCAAGATCAAAAGGCAAGAAGTGATGAAGACTAGGAGCCCCTGGAGTGGTGTTTGTTTCAAATTGTATTATGTTTTGTTTTGTTTTGTTTTGTTTTTTGTTTTTGTTTTTGTTTTTTGTTTTTGGTAACACAGGGCGGTAAGGAGAATATGCAAAATTGAAAAAGAAGATAAGTTGTAGTACAGTGTACATATATGCTATGGAATTTCTATTCAGTAAACTGGAAAAACTTCTATTTTATAGTTCTTAATAAAATTAGTCTCATCACATGTACTGATATCAGAGTTTTTGTGAATCCCACACGTTGACATGAGTTAGAACAAGAATGTGTCCTTAAAATTTTCCGTGATGGAAAAGTGAAGTAATGGTTTTGGTTCCTGTGATTTAGGATCCCTTAGTAACTTCTGCTGCTATATCCTTAGATCAGTGGTTCCCAAGTTAATTTGTTCATGGCCCAGAGAATGAATAGTCCCTTCATGGAAACTCAGTATACATGCGTTCACACACACACACACACACACACACAACCTGCAGTAAATATTACTAGAAAGACTTTACTCCTTATTCACATGATTCACTTTGACACTATTTTATAGTGAGGCATATTACATTTTAATAGTTCACTTGAAAAGCTGATTATATTACACCAATCAGATGATTTAGTGTACCAAGGGTTCACAAATGACTATTTGGAAAACATTGCATTAGGAGGTTCCATTTTTCCATTTTCCCCAATTATGGCATATTCAGTAAATTGGACTATGTTCATAAAATTATTCCTTCCAAAATGTCCTCCTTTTGTCTTCATTGTAAATGTCCTAGAAGTTACTGAGACAGACAACTATTGCTTGCTAAATCCTAGAGAAATAGTTGTGAGATTAATGGTACACAGTTAGGAGATCTAGAAGCATGGAAACCTGTCCTTCACCAGCTAGTCCTCTAATGGAAATACATTTATAGTAGAAAATGGCTGCCAGAGGACATTTTATTGCTATCTGTGGTTTTAGCACTGATCCATAAGGTGAGATAGCTCACATAGTCTGGAATACATTTCTTTATTTATGTTTAGCATTATCTTTGAGATGAGAAACAAGGTAATGGTCTTTGCCACTACGTTCTATACAACATGCTGTATTTATTTACTCAGAATTCAATCATTCATTCAGATAGCGTTATTGGGTTCTGCCTATGACCCAGGCATCATGCACTTAGTACAGATACACTATGGTAGTGTCTTCACTATCACCAGTGCCTGTGGAGTGTAAAGATTTTCTGTTCCACTAAGTCCATCAGTTTCTTTTTTGTTGCTATTGCTTCATTGTGTGTTTATCCCAATTTAAAGGATTTAGCATGCAGAAAGTATTCAGAAGCAGTATTTTCTCCTCTTTCTAAATCATGTTGTAGTTTATATAATGCCTCATATAAGAATTTGTTAGGTAATAATGATTTTCTTCTTGAAAACTATAATTAATCTGAGACTAATAAATATTTGTTAAGTAAATATACAATCATATTAAATTTATGTAAAAGACTTGCTTTGTTGCCATGGCTATGCGTAACTGCTGTAACCCAATCAGCTGTAGCAGTACATACTTGGAAAATTGAAAGTAGAATGCTGATTCCAAACTAAAATGTATTTTTAAAAATTTATTTATTTATTTATTTATTGGGCTTCCTAGGGTCTTATAAACTCAGAAAAGATATTAGAACTCTTTTACAATGAAGACAGTAGCTTTTCTGATTCTGTATTGCTATGTAACTGAATACTTTTTCTGGGATAAAAATAATAATTGTTCTGGTTTTGCACTACTGTCTAACAAGTTCTCCAAACTTAGCGTTTTAAAATAATTACCATTTTTATTGTGGCTCATGATGTCATGGAACAGGAACTCAAGAAAGAGTGAAAATGTGATTATTTTGTCTCTATCAGACTGACTGAGATTACTTAATGCTGCTTGGTCAGAAGGTGGGTTGCTCAGAGAATCCAAGGTCAGGTGTCTTAGCAGCACTATGCCTGCCTGGGGCTTTGGCAGGAATGGTTGTATAGTTGAGTTTACCTGGGACTGATAATCAGAACATCTGCATGTAGCATCTCTGCTATGACAGTTTAGGGAAGGTGATTAGGACATATGTTACTCCAGGCTATATTAAGAAATTACAATAGGCTAGATGGTGTACCAACAGAAATGTATTTCTTATAGTCCTGGAAGCTGGAAGTCCAGAATCAGATGGTTGATGAAGGCTGTTCACTGGGTTGCAGACAGCTAGCTTCTCCTGTATCTTCACATGGGAGAGATACAATGAGAGAGCTCTCCCGTAAGAAAATTGACCCTGCTCTTGAAGGTTCCATCCTCAAAACCTAATTATTTCCTAAAGGCTCTACCTCCAAATACCATCACATTGAGCAATAGGATTACTGCATGTTTTAGGCTGACACAAACTCAGTTTCTTGGAGAACACTCCCAAAGACTGTTCCAAGAATTCATCTTTTAAAGGGCCAAATGGAACATATTGGACTTTGTGTCATCTTCACTTAGAAGTTCAAATATATTACTCTGTCTGCCTTCTGAGAATAGCACGTTACCTTTCCATACTGTATAGCAAATGATTGTAAAATGTAGTGACCTAAACACACAAGCATTATTATCTCACTCTTCCTGTGAGTCAGGAGCCAGCATCTCAGCTGGCTGCTTCTGGTTCAGGGTCTCTCTGGACATTGCAGTCAAGTGGTTAAGGCTGTGATCTCCCCTAACATCCCAAGTGGGGAGATTTTTGTCCTCGAGGTCACTACATGGCTATTGGAAGACTTCACTTTCCCACTGAGTGCAGACCAAAGGCTGATAGAGATGTTCCTTGTCAAAAGTGGGAGATAACGGGAGATGTAAATGAGTCGCTCGTCTGTAACACTTCTGAGGTTCTTTATGTCTCAGAATCTGAAAATATTGCCTCATGGTTCTCAGCTCCATCTTCTGGGCTTTGTCATCCTTTGTTTTTACACAAGTTAGCACATATTTTAGGCTGAATAGTTTTCTTTTCCTGCTTCCAGCAAGTAGAATTTTGGGAATCTAAAAGTCAAATTCTATTTGGTGCCCACTCCATCCTTTTCAATATAAGCTGGAACTATGTATACATTTATACTTCTATCAACACTTTGCAGATCTCTGGGGAACCTTAAAGGTATCCATTCCATTAAAGGAAGCTCACATTCAAAAATATCTTAGAGATAAACCCCACTCTATCTTGGGTTTCTGCTGGGAAAGAAAAATACCCTTAACCTTTTCAGAAGTCTTATTGTTCGGTTGAAAGACAGCCTAATCTCCTTTGAGGTCTTTTGTTTGACTGAATGGTATGCTATGGTACCACCTTAGATTTTTCTGAGGATCTTAACCAGTGATTTTATTGGCACAGTTGTCACTTCATTTTTGAACCAAGTTTTCTAGGACATACTCTGTATTTCATCTTTGCTCAGAAGACATTTCTTCATTTTGGCATCGTATGCCACATGGAAAGAGTAAGAATTTTCCAAACCATCAGTTCCCATCTCCATTTTATTGACAGCCTTTAATCTGTTATTCATTTATCCTTAGTTCAAATTTAATATCTTCCATTTTATAATAAGCTACAAGAAGAAAAACAGAAAGAAATTATAACATTTTCTTTGGAGATACCCTTAACTAGATCCCACAGTTTATTAGACAATTTACCAATTTCTATGTTGTTTCAAGTAACATGGTATCTCAGGCATGTAATTAAGTTGTCTGAGCCTCTGAGATCATGTAACGGTTTCCAGATCTATTGGATTCTCAGTCATGCTCCTAAAAGCCCACTTCCTGGTTCAAAAGGAAGTACACATGTTTGAGTTTATGTCATGGAAGCCAGGTACCAAAATCTGAATTATTTTTTTGTTATATAACAAAGAACAATAAAATCTTAGCAGCTAAAAACAATAGACTTGATCAGCTCATGGTTTGTGTGAGTCAAGAATTTTGGAGCAACACAGCTGACTGTTTAATAGGTCCCTGTTAATTATGGAGTTTCTTGGGGCTATGTTCTCATCAGAAAGTTAGATGGGAAAAATATTCACTTCCAAGATTTTATTTGTAATGAAACCAAAAAATTCTCTATGTTTGTAGCATTTTCCATTGCCTGTATTGATAGCCTTAAACTAGTTTGAGAATCTAGTTTGAAGGAAAAAAATGTTTATTTCTTCGTATATCTGAAGAATAATTATGAAAAAATACCATTTCTTCATGTGTTTGAGACATTCTTGAAGAAAATTATAAAACGGTGTGTGTGCTATGAGACGATGGGCTATTTTAGAATGTATTTTGGGGTCAAACTTATTAGCTGTTATTTTATGATAAAAACATACTGAGAAATCATTAATGGGTAGCCTAAATAGAAACTTTGCAAGTCTAATTTTTATGATAGTGTTTAAGCTCTTCTCCATATGCTGCAGTTTTAAAGTGGCATGTATAATTTGATGGATATATATGTTTACCATTAAGAAAAAATGCTTAATTCTTTTAGGTGTACCTTTTCTTACAAATAATTTTAAGTCCAATGTGATATCTGATTTTGCTAAATAAAATATTTTATTTTAAAATAAAACACTAACATGATACTGCATTACTTTATTGCCTTCCTTCTTCCTTTACTTTAAATGCATGTATAATTTCTAAGGGTGTGTCTGTTCTTCCACATTTCTATCCTATTCTTGATCCAAATAAGAGAGAGAGAGAGAGAGAGAGAGAGAGAGAGAGAGAGAAAGAGAGAGAGAGAGAAAAGAATGCAGAAACAACAAAGGATTCTTGCTTATTCCATGCTTATAAATGGCTGGTGTCTTGGTTATTTTTCTCTCAATGCTGACACAAAATACTTGATGCCCAAATTTAAGGAAAGAAAGGTTTATTTAGCTTATAGTTTTTGGAGGTTTCAGTCCATACGCAGCTATAGGCAGGGTGCCATGGCTAAAGGGCGACTGTTCATGGGTGTTACAAGTGACAAGAGCAAAAGGGCAAAAGGGGAGAGCATGCCTCCTTCCCTCCCTTATATCGTATGCCAGCTTCCCACCCCTGGGAATTCACACAGCCAATCCCAGTGCTAGACAATGAACCAATCACAAATACTAAATGCAGCCACCTCCATGACTGCAGGAGGCTTTAATGGTACATCCAAGCCCAAATCATAACAGCTGGCAAAGTAGTGTATCTTTTGAAAGCAGTTTCTATTATTATAACAAGCTGGAATCAAAATGATCAATTAGTAACGATGCAGCCCTTATCAACTTGTGCTAAATTATTTTCATTTGGAAGATAAAATAAGTATGTTTCCATTCTTAATTAGAGATGGGTCTAATAGGATTGACAAGGCAAGCCAGAGGGGAAAACATGCTGTATTAATTACTTTGAGAATTCAGTATTTTTTAATAGATTAAATCTTTAGAAAGTTCCAAAGAAACTTGAAAATGCACATTTTGTCTTTCAGGTTACTTATAGTCTTCAAAATATGAACATGTCTAACCAATAAACATTTTTAAATTGTGCGACTACATATTGGTCTTTATGCCCTTTTAGAACTTACACTATTGTTAGAAAGTGGTACTTTATTTATTTTATAAGCTAATGATATTCTTTTTACTCCTCTATTACATGAATACAGGTTATTTTTCCCCTGGGGACTGTACTGTATGGTAGAAAGTACACAATATTGCAATTTAAGAGAAAAGAAAGGCAATATGAGAAAAAATTAGTACCAGCATTAGTCATAAGAATTAAGGTTCAAATCCTGTCTCCGTGGCCTACTAACTGGGTGACTTTGGGCATGAAATTAAATTATCTCATTCTCTGAGATGATGTGAAGAATGGAGGTATAAATACATAATGCTTTAGGCAAAGTTCTTGGTCCCTAGTAAGTCCTCTATAAATTGTGCTTGTTATAACCATAACTACACTGATTGCAATATGATTCTAAATTTAAAAATATACCCAGATTAGCAAAACCCATTCCTTCTTAGTCCAGTTCCTCTAAATCACAAATCTAGTACTGAAGGATAATAGGTTAAAAGCAGTCATAAGAGTGGAATTGTGAATTGAGTTACATAGAACTTTTAATAACTAGAGGTGACTGAGAAACTTTGGAAACTATGCAATTTGCTACAGATATCTACAGAATGGGAAAGTGGGTCAAAGTGTAGAAGAAGCCAGTTATTGGATAAAAATTGCTCAATTGTGGGAAGGAAGTAAAGAGAGAAAAGGAAAAAGAGAAGAATCTTCATCTGTCTCTCCTTTGCTAGAAAAATAACAGGTCACCCCTTCAAAGAATGAACAGATAAAATAATAACCAAAAAAATGCATGGTGAGGTCTTCAGTTTTCCTCATTTGAATCAAGAATTACAATGATTTAAAAATGCCACATGCTATAACTTCTGTGTAACATCAATTTAGTAATATTTTTATGCTTTTGTCAAATATCTAATGTTGCACTATTTCAATTTATATCACAGTCAAAACCTAATCTCCCAGAGGAGTAGAAATTCAAAGATACAGCTTTCTTCCCCTATTTCTTTCATATTGACTATAAATAAATTATAAATGTATTTATCTTAGAACTTAAATAGTGCTTAATTCATGCTAGGTGATCAGTATTTTTGGTTGAATAACTGTTGACTTAATTTGTAATTTTTTTCTTATTCCTCAAATTCTAGAATGATTTCATGAAATTAAATTCAGAGACAATATCTTCATTTCATCTACACAAATTTATGCTTAAAACATTCTCAGTTGTAAAACAAGCACCTGCAAAAACATCATTTAATACTTCTGTTTTTACATTATTTTAAAGGATTGAGTCATTAGATCTTTAAAAGAATTGAGAACTAGAGAGATCTAAAAATAGAGCTCATTACATGTAATAAGGGAATATCCAATGCAGAAAGACTATTTCATATTTTAGTATTTGGATCTATTAAAATTACCTTTTATTATGTAAATAATACATGTTGATTGTCAACAAAGATCAAGGCATACAAAAAGAAGAATTTTGTGTAGTCATTTGAAAAGAATCATTAACAGATATGCAAACATGTATGCACAGTGAAGAATGATGAAAGAATATTAAAATTCAGATGATAAATTACATTTCTTTTTCTTTTTTCTTCTGCCTGTTTCAAAATTTGATAAAGTTTTTTTTCAAAACTAGACACTCAAATTTTTACAGATTTATGGCCTTTAAAATTATTCCAACCCATAATGATAAATGATACTGATGTTAATATAAGAGAGAAAAAGTAATAATTCCCTTTGTATTCCTTTTCTAATTGTTCTATAAGCCTTTCAGTTTTAAGATAAAATCAGTAACCTGAATTAGGTATATGCTCCTTTTCTCTGTCTGATAACGAAGGCCCCTGGGGCCTGCAAAGATGCAGCAAAAAAGGAGAGAGCAGGAAGGTGGGGGGACTGTTCAGGCCCTTTGTGCCAGCTTCATATGTAAAATACTGCTCTCCTTTAAACTTAAGCTATTGTGCAACTTTTCTAAAGGGATATTACAGTGGCTTCCAGTATGAGCAGTTATCAGATAACTCAGGTTCTAGCTACAAGAATATGAAAGCAATACACAAATATATCCCCTTTGTTTCTCTATCTACTGAATCTGCAGTTTTCTAGCTTTTTTTTCCCTCCCAGTTGTGCATTTAAGTTAAAACTGACAGAAACTGTAGATGGATTTTATAATAGACGCTAGTGGTACGTAAGTCCCAGAAAGGCATTTTGAATAGGTTAATATCAGCAAAATTTTAGTGGTAAGTCAGGAAAATATGTACATAATTGGCCTCCATGTGAAATAGTCCACTAATATGCTTCTGATAGGGCTTTATATTCATCTAAACCTGAATAATTTGTGTTAAGTGATTTGCAACACATTTAAGACAGCGTCAAGGGTGCATTTTGGACAGAAGGCATACTTTAGAAACTAAGACCTCCTGGGTTTGGGGAGATTTTTTCTTCCTGTATGGAAATATACTACATATGTTCTGTTTTGTTCTGGGACTGTCACACAGCCCTAAAATGTTTACAACTTTCAGCTAGAGGAAGGTTGAGGGGGTGAATGAAAGGATGTAGTCAGGGGAAGATGACTTCATAAAACTGCCATAGTGCATAAAATTGCCCTTTCTTAGACTGGAATTTAAACTAGCCCTCACTGACCCATCCTAAGACCTATCATGTAAAACTGCCTATAGGAACAGAGACTGCTTTATAAGTAATGCAAAAAAATGTCTTTTTATAAAAAAAATTCAAGATGTTAAATTAGTTCTGGAGAAATACAGCCTAGTTGCCCCAAAGTAGACCTTTTGAGTTTTAGCTGCATCTACGTCCTTTTCATTTCTGAGGTTGGTCTCAATCCTGACTTCTAGTCATCTTTTTTATTGTATTCTTAAAATTCTGAATTATGAGATGGAGTTGGCATTCTCATTTATTTAGAATCTAAGCATTTAAAACAGTCTTCCTAATGACTTGAATATTTAAATATCCAAAAGGTAGCTATACCTAATGTGCTTATTTCCTAAATTCCACTTACTGGCATTTCTTTTTTTATTTTATTATTTTATTAGTGTATATATATATATATATATATATATATATATATATGTATTTGTGATACATAATGATTACCTTCACCATGGGGAATTAGTACATATACATAGCACATCTTAATTTTGTATTTTCCCCTTGCCTTTCCCTCTCTCCCGCTTACTACATTTCTTGCTCCCTTTCCCTTTTTCAAATGATTTATCTGTTTCCTATTATCGATATTTTATTTTGCTCTTCATTTGCATTTTGTATTTTTTCATATAAGAGAAATTATGCAATATTTAAACTTGTGTGTCTAATATATTTCACTTAACATTATACTCTCCAGGTATGTTTCGACAGTACTGACTTCATCTATCATAGGATATTTTTGAGAATTTTTTGGAGTGCTAGTTTGGTGAACATGCATTTCTGAAAATGCTCAATGTCATGGAAAGATCTCATTTGCCCACCAATTTTGAAAGATAGTTTTGTAGGATATATTGGCCTAGGTTGGAAGTTGTTTTATTTTAGGGCTTGAAACACTTCACTCCCAGGTCTCCTGGCTGTAAATGTTTATGTTGAGAAGTCTGCTGTAATTCTAAAGGATTCATCTACGTTAGTGATTTGTTGCTTTTCTCCAATAGCTTCTGAGATTTGGAGTATGATGTATTGTAGAGAGGTTTTTCTGAACATGGTTAATTGGTGTCCTACATGCCTTGCTTATCTGTATATTAAATTCTTTCCACATATCTGGAAAGTTTTTGCTATTTCTGTAAACAGGTTTTTGTGCCATTTGTGCTGTCTTCTGATTTTTCACTAATTATGATGAACCTTTAACTGGTTTTCTAGAAGCTCTTGGATCCATTCTTGAAGTTTTCTTGTTGTTTTTAAGTTATCTCTGAGTAAATGGTCACTGATATCAGACCTGTCTTCCAGTTCTAATGTTCTCACATTGATCACTTCTGTTGCCTATACTTTCAGTCGAATTTTTAATCCCCTGGATTTCTGCTTCATACCATTACATGGACTTTGCTAAACTATTCATTCATGTTGTTTTTTTTTTTTATCATTTTGTTTAGTTTGGATAGCTTATATTTAGGATTCTGTCAACTTTCTTTGCTTATTAAATCAATTACCTGTTTAGTTATACCTTCTTTGAGTTCATCAAGTGTCTTATTGATCATTTCTTTCTAATCTCCTCTTTTAACATTTTAAATAAGTCGTCTGTGTGACTTTTGATTTCCTCTTATTCAATGTCCCATGGATCACTTTTGGGGAGTTGGAAGTTTTTGGAAGCATTTTGTTGCCTGCCTTCTCATGTTTCTAGTGTGTGTGTGTGTGTGTGTGTGTGTGGGCATGTGTGTGTGTGTGTTCATGCATGCACATGCATACCCATGCACTGAGGTTTGCAAGTTAATTTTGGTGGGACCACTTCATTGCTAGTTTGATGCACTGTAGGAATGACTATAAGACTTTGCCTCTGTCCCAAGACCTAGCCACCTCTATTCATTTGGGAGAGGAGGATGCAGTGTAATTGACCAGAACCCTGTATTCTGGGAAAGGGCCACAATATTTTTAACAACACAAGGGCAGACCAGATATTGGCATAAGAGAAAATTAATTAATAGCAATAACTATGCTACCTTGGCAATAGCAACAAAATCAGCAACAATATGTATTGTCTTTAATGATATGGATATTGACATAGCATAAAAACTAATAATGTACCACCTGTAATCATAAAGGAGGTTTACCCTCTTTCCCTGAAAATAAGACCTAGCCAGAAAATAATTAGCCTTGAAGACCAAGATCAAAAAGACCACCTCCCAATCATCCTATCCTTGCTTACCTGTTGTCAACTATTCTCGTGCTCATTACCTAAACTGTACAGCAGGTAAGGCAAGGATAGACTGATTGGAACGGGCGTTTTTGATCTCTGGTTTTCAAGGCTGATTATTTTCCAGCTATGTTTTATTTTGGGTGAAACATTATATAATTATAGAATAAGCACAAAGACAAATATTGTACAGTAAATATCTACTCAATGTGGTAACTATATGTTCACTAATAAAAACAAATTCAATAATAATAATATAGAGTTAACTATCCAAAGATTAATAAAGTTTAATAGTTATTCTATTAAAGATAGAAGGATGGGAACAGGAGAATGAAAGAAGTAAATTTGAAAAATTAAGCAATGAAACATGAGATGGGATAGAGAAAAGTGAGATAAAAGATCCTAATCAGAACTAAAATGAAATTATAGAATTAGTTAAAAGTATAGAAAAGTACAAAAAAGAAAGAGAAAAAAAGAAAAAGCAGAGAGCAAAATAAAGAAAAACTGAAAAGTTAAAGAATATAAGAAAACAAAACCTAAGCTCCAAATCACCAATGAAGAAAAATAAATCAAAAATAAAATTCCTCTGTAGTGTTGGATGAGTGGTCTGTTTCCAGGGTCTGCAGTATTGGAATCTGCAAAACATGATTTTCTCTACCTAGCTTTATGGTCTACAAGTTTTTGAGTTCTCCACCCCTCCCTAGCTCCAGTGGCCCCTCTGTCCATCCACCCCAGGTTGTGGCAACCATCCAAGCTAACATATCCTTTCTCATGTTGGTAGATGAGGAAAACTGAATGGCTGAGTTCTGTGCTGGATGTATGGTGTGGGTTCAACCAGACAGCTGGATTTAATGCCATTACTTTCAAAACCAACCACCTCTTAAAGGTATGCACAACCAACCTCAGTTTTCACCACTAAGGGCAAGGGTCCCATATCCTTTGAAGCCTGAGTTTAAGTTTCTCAAAGGGGTCTATATCTCCCACCAGTCTGTCTCCCAGTCAGTCACTGTGGTAGAATAATGCTGAAAGTCCTGCAGTGAATTTGTTCTGTATTTTTTCTATGGTTCAGTCTTAAGCAATCACCCCCTTCCCAAAATGGCTTCTAACTAAATCCTCTTAAATATTGTGCTTGCTGCACTGTCTTTCTTCTTTAACTCTACCCTTCCATGCAGGAGTCACTTTCAGAGTAAAGTCCCATGCTGTTTTTGTGGTTTACAATAACCATGGGTTTTCTTGGGGCTTTACTGCAGGTCTAGTCCATTGTTTCTCACTTAACCTGCTAAACCTCTCCAGGCTTACCTTCTCTCCTCCAGCACTGGCCTCCTCCAAAATCTGCATTAAAGGATCCATGCTATTGTCTTTGGGATTAAGAGATGAAAGGGCAGTAGAGCCTATGTGCTGAGGATTGTGTTGCTAGATTTCTCCACTCTACCCTTTCCTTAGAATGAAGTGAAGCTTCTGGCCTGGCTGAGTATGAGCAAGTTACTAAAGGAGCTGGAGTTGACAAGTTGTGTTGTGCCTCTGTTGTAGTCTACTGGGCCCCAGGATGGCCTTGATGGCTGTGTGGGGTCCAGTCTGGTCATGTTCCACAGCAATGGTTCCCTCTAGTGTCACCTGTGGTGACAGCCAGCAGCAGCGACAGGATGACTAAGCTCACTGGCATCTCAAAATTTCTGTGTAAATATTAAAACTTTATCCTTACACTTTTGTTGATCTGCTTCCTACATGAGTTTAAAATATCCATAAAGGCAGAAATTATCAGTAACTTAACATTTTGCATTCTGGTAACCATAAATGTACAATGTCCCTTATTCAGAAAGTGTTTAACTCATTCACAACGGTGCTGTTATTCATATATCTTACTGCCAGGCAGCTCCACTTTGAATTCATTCATCCCACCAACTTGAACTGCCATTGGTACATGCATGAGTATCTGAAAAAGTGTGTGCCACTCTGGCTGCATACAAAACCCAACACATTAGGATGCTTTGCTCACTCTGCACAGATCAGCTGCCTTTATTTATAAAATGTTTTAAGAAAATTCAAGAATAGAAATAAATTTATCTTTATTTAATGAAATAAATTTGTTGATTGTAATAATTTTAGTTGGTATGAATTGTATTGATATTTGTATTTGGGCAGTAATTCAAATTCAAGCAACTTACTAGATTCAGCTCATTTATAGATTTTTAAATCAATTTTACTAGTAAAAAAATCAATAAAAGTGAGTAGATCCATCTGTACCACCAATGATATAGGTCACCCACATACCCTGAGACAGTCATGCATGTACCACCAGTTGTTCATGCTGGCAAGAACATGTTAATGAATTTCTACGAGAACTAAAGAAACTATCTGAAATTGAGTTTCTCCCCTCTATCTATTAGTAGTAATTTCTCTAACTTCTATAATAAGAATGTATCAGCTTTGTTTTAAACTTGACTTTGTATCATGCTCTGTACTAAATTTAATAGTTTTATCATGATGGCATAACTTATGAAGTCCTTTCCATTAGGGTTTGAATATGACTCCCCTCCCTAGAGTCCCACCCCACATCTCATACAGGACTTTAATCCCTAGAACAGTGATGGTAAACCTTTCGGATTTTTCAGTGATACAAACAGCCTGCTGCAGCAGTGCCCTAGAGTCTATATTAATGGTAGTAAGAAGGAAGAAAATTCATTCAACTATGATGTTTATGGGTGGGGCCTTCTGGAAATGATTAGATGAGGTCATTAGAGTGGAGCCCCTGTGGCTGAAACCTGGAGGCTTCCTAAGGAGAGAGAGATCACAAAACCAGAGATACACACGTGCTCCTGCTGTGCTCTGATGCAGCAGAGGGTGCCTCACCAGAACTCACACCATGCTGTTTGGAATTCCAGACTCCAAAACCATGAACAAATAAGACTGTTTTCTTTACAAAGTAGCCTACCTTGAGTACTTTGATACAGTAATGAAAAACTGACTAATGCACTCCTTTCCCTTACAATTATTGTCCACTTATCTAGTCAGAAACCTCAGAATCTTTTTCAATTTCTTCCCAGCTTGCCTCAGCTTTTTTCCTGCAGGTGCTACCTTCCTAGGGCTTCTTAAATCTGTCCCCTTTGGTATTTCCGCTGTTGTGCAGGCTCTTGCCATGTTTTATCATCCTGACTGCAATTACTTTCCTGTGGACTCTTCAGTCCAACTTCTCCAATGTCGCCAAGTGTCTCCTTCCAACAATCCCCAGTACAGATCTTCAAGATGAAGTCTAAAGCCCATAGAATGTCACACGAAGATTTTATAATCCATCTGTAGTCCTACTTCAAATTGAGTCTCCTACAGTTCTCCCCAAGCATGCTAACAGTCAAAAACAATCAGTCCTCTTCATTGCATTAGCCCTTACATTCCTCAGGATCCTTACACATCCTGAGCCTTAACCTACAGATCCTCTCCCTCCTTTTCCTCTCTTCATGTAAAAATGTCTCTTCCATTCCTTGAGTCTCTTGTCCTGTTGGTGGACCTCTCTCCTTACTACAATTGTAGCTTCTTCTCACTCCTGGATGCAGAAGAAGAAATATGTATTTATTGGACTCTAATGCCCTCCCAGAAGTCACAATTCCCAGTGATTCTACTATATATATATACATATATACATTGTATATAGAAAAACAATTAAAAATATATATACATTGCATGTAGAAAAACAAAAACAATTAAAAATACTGAGTTCTTTGAAATCAGGGTCAGTGTCATATGTCTTACTTTTACTTACCCACACAGTCCCTGGCAGTGTTTTGTCTGTAACATGAAGTAAACTACAAATAATACTAGTCAGCTAGTATTTTGGTGTTAGATGTAGGGAACGTGATATTGTTCATAACTCAGAACTCAGTACTGAATAATTCAAGTCATACATCTAATTGTTGTTTATCTACAAGTCTAAATGGGGAAGCGATGGTAAGTTTTTAAAAATTCAGAATTGATGAAGTGTCTTCCTCCTGGTCATTCATTTGAATTAAACCCAGCTTGATAGTGACAGGCTGCATGTAACCATCCAACTGTGTGACAAAGATTTGTGATATTCCACTTAATACCAAGCAGAAATAGCTAGTAAACCTCAGGATAAAAGTTTGTAAAAACAATGACTTCTTTTTGTTCTGTTGGTTTTTTCTGCTGCTCTTATTTTCATCATCTTTCTACTGTCTCATTTTATCTTGATTTCTTCTATTAGAAAGAAAAATGTTGTTCTCTGGAAAGACCATTAGGTAACAGCAGAATTAGACCAATTGATTGAACCATCTTTTTCTTCCTCAAATACTTGTTGGATGCAAGATATTTTCCTCAAGAACGTGAGGAATGGGGAAGGGAATATTTGGGGTTTTTTTAAAAAAATGTTCAGGTGATTCATTCATGCCTCTATCTCTGAGGCTAAAAATTATTGGAAAAAAGGTATCCTTCATACTTTATGATTCTAATAATTTCAGATCCTAAAACTGTCAGGTTATTTTCATGATATGATTAGTAGATAAATAATAATAATAAAAATATGAAGTAGTTGTTGGAAGTTAGGATTATAAATGAATAAATGGATATATTGACAGACCACACTGAAAGTTTTGACTATTTCGAACAGATCTGTCCTGGGGTTGATTTTCTGATTATAACAGTCTTTATTACAGTCTCCTGAAATGTTCAGTAAATTTTGCTCAATGTTGACGTATAATTCACTTGTTTAAGAATTTTTTCAAATTTACTGTTCACAAATAAAACAGGTAAATTACAGTTCTAAGAATCACTAAAATGTAATGCAAATAAAATATGCACTGGAGAAATGGACAGGTGGGCAAGCGCAGTAAGCTGTGTATGTGAAGAAGGGAGTGATCATGGATAGAGATGTGGGCAGCCTGGCATCAGTGGGAAGCTGTGAAAGCTCCCTGCCGTAGAAGCTCGAGGACAAGTTCCCAGAAGACTTAGTGGTACAACCATTGCCAACCCTTCAGCTTGTCCTTCTCACTGGAAGAATTCTATAAACATTGGATACCCAGATCTCATCCCTAATAACTGGTTCTGTGAGCCCCAAGTACCACTGATATGTTTCTTGATTCACAGTGGGTTTTGTTTTTGTTTTTGTTTTTGCGGCACCAGGGATCAAACTCACAACATTGCACCTGACAGACAGGTGTTTAAGCCACCGAGCCAAACTCCCAGCCCTAGTTTTTTGAGGCAGGGTTGCACTATGTAGCTCAGACCCATCTTGTGCTCCCATTGTAGCCCAAGTCAGGCCTCGAACCCACAACACTCCACCTACCTCAGCCTCCTGAGTGCTGGGATTAAAGGCGTGTGCCACCACGCCCGGCAAGGATAATTAATACTCATATGATTAGATCAACTTTACATGTCTATATCTGTTAATGTAAACAACCATTTTAAAGATAACAATACGCAATATTGCAACCATTGTCAAGTTTCTATCATCCTGTTTTGTAAACCTGCAATGTTACTGTTGCGCATTTACACTAGTCATTTGTTTGTCTCTTTTGCTTTTTGTCTTTGTTATATGTGTCTTTTTTTCTCTTAAATACATATATATATATATATATATATATATATATATATATATAGTGGTTTACAGTTTTTCCTGAGTCATGAGTTCATCATTGCCATAAATGAGCCCCAGACAGATGGGGCTTATTGTTCTCTTTTTCTTTCATTGTACTTTTACATGGGCCTGAGATTTTTCCAACATAAGATTTTAGAAGAATGAGAACAAGAACAAAACAGGATGCACCATCAACTTTGAGATGTACTGAAAATAATCAAATGAGATTGGGAATTAGAAGACAATGTAGGTACACAGCAGATACAAATATCAGTATACAAACTCACCAAGTAAAGTAAGCTTTTTCCTTTAAATTAATTACCACTTGCATATCTCTTTTGTAACACATACTGCAAGATTAATCTCAGTCAACTAAGGGCCTTTCCCCACATTCTCAAGGTTTGGTCTGTGAGCTTATACAGTGCAAACCACTAGAAACACAGATCTGGTCATTCATACCTTCTCACTACCTGTCATCCACTTAGAAATCCTCATTCTGACCAGGTTTTCAGTTGACAGGTCAGGCAAATTAGTGGTGAGAAGATCCTCATTCAATGTGATAGGCCATTTCAGGCTTACCTCTTTTTTTTTTCCTTTCCTTTCTTTCTTTTTTTAACTTCCATTGTTACTTTCTCTATTTTTCTTGTTCAATCTCCAGAACCCAAATTAAAATAGAGCAGAGTTATACCAGCATGCACCATATAACAACATTTCTGTCAGTGCTAAACTGCATGTGCTGCAGTGGTCTTCTAAGATCGCACTGCAGAGTAACATCACAGCTGTCTTAGTTTGGGGAAGCGTAGACTGTGATGTTCATACAATAATCGCTAAATGACGCATTTCTCAAAATATATTCTCATTGTTAAATGTTCATGACTGGATGTAGCAAAAAGAAGGTGAAGAAATTATGCAGTTAGTTGAAAATTTTCAAAAAAAAAAAAAGAGAAAAAAATCCAAATCTGATATGCATGGCAGGGTAGCTCCTTCTGTCTTTACCCTGCCATTGTGATGTCCTCAATGTGTTGTTTGATGTGAAATTACTATTTTACTCCTCTAAACCATACCAGTTTACAACCACCAGTTTTAGTCTGTTCAGTGTGAACCCAAAAATTAGGAAGAGACCTATCACCTGGAAAAATTACCTTTCAAAATACTTTCTAAATAGAATATTCTAATTTAAAGGCATTCTTTAATTTCACATGTGTTATGTCAACAAAAAAAGAAAAGAGAAAAAAGCAATCCTTGAACCGTCTTCACAGTATGAATATTGCATTGACAAGAAATGCTACAACCTTTAGGTGTTCACAAGCTGCCTGATTTGTGAACATCGTTCTTCCTAATGAGTTGTGTGTCGTGATGCAGAACTTCCATTCCCCATGGACCCTGTGCTCTCAGATCCATTAATTTATCTTCTAAGAATTAACACTGCCTTTATAAATAGAACAGAGTCCAGCCATTGGTGTGGTCCTCATTCACTTGGGAAAAACACAGGGCTAAAGTATCTTGCTATCATTTTAGGTTAATACTTAGGATAAGAGGGTAAACTCACTCAACAAGGAAAACCCATCTTTGCTTTATAAGAAAGCTGCTAAGTTCTCTGATTTAACAAGGACCTGTAGTAAGCAGAGAGCTATTTGATGCTGAATTCTGAGCAAAAGGTTCTTTGTGGGAAGGTCTGTCAAACAGCATAGTAACCATGGCAACCCTGGCTAGATAACCCATTTGGGAAAATACTTGTAGGACCTAACACTCTATCATCCGTCATTCAATAATTTTATGTTCATAATAACTAGGAAATCAATGGCTATCCTCTGAGACAGTTTGTGGAAAGGGCAGGCATGCTATTGGCAGCGCACAGCTTACATTTGCGTCTGTTTGTTGTGGTTCTTGTGCCAGCTTAGTATGTGAGAAAGAACTTGTTTGTTTGGACTGGCACAAAGATTAAAGACAGGTTCAGTTCTGCAATCTAATTACAACTGTAATGTTTATATGTATAAAGACAGAGAACCAAATGGCATATTAATAAGGCATTTGCTAGACAGGAAGTAAAGTTCACCTAATATTAACATTTCACATTTTAAAATTCTGTGAGAAAACACAAGTCCAAGTTATCACAAGACTGGCATGAACAAATTTGGTAACGTAAAAGGCGTTTTTCTTATCTCAGCTTTCTAATTAAACTGCTTATCATTGTGGAAGCTGTGTTACCTGGATGTTACGTTCTGAATATAAAGTAATCATACAAAAGTAATTAAAATTCTTAAACGTGTGGTCCGTTGACTTTACATACAATTAGTTTTTAGAGTGTGAGGTTTGATAATAAGGCAAGTTAGCTGAGTAAAGAAATATACACTTAATAATTACCGTGACAGTGTTTATCAACTAGAAAAAGTGTCAGGAATAATTTCAGTAAATGGGTATGATAAATATGAAAGCATGACAAAGTGAGACCACAAATGTCAGTAGAGGAGAAAAATTAAGTATTTTGTATTCTGTAAAGAAAGGGATATTTCACCTTCCAGGAAACATTTAGGAGATACTGATTGATACATTATGAAAAGCTTATTGTTTTCAATTTAGAAGCATTTCCACACAGAAAGACAAAGATGTTTATAAATTGCTTTTCTCAGTGCAACAGGTTTTTATTTTAAGCCCCTCTAGGGTGAGTACACATAGCAGAGCTGTCTTTCTGTAACTTTACCGAAGTCAGATTTTATCAAAAGGGAAGTGTGGGAGCTTATTAATGCATCATCTTTTCCAACACATGAGATAAAGACTTCTGATGTAAAAAACGTGTTTATCCAAAGGAGGAATAATTTGCTAAAGAACACTGTGCCAAGGAAGAATTAATGGTGTCTTGTAACCCACAACCTGAAATCTAAAGAATTTTAAGGTCAGAGGTTTCATGGGTTTTTTTTCCCCAATAAGCAGTATATAATTTTAAATATCTGGTTGGTCAAACTTATTCATTTCTTATTCTTTTCTCTCTTTCCTAAGCCATTTTCTCTTTTCTCTTTTTCTCTCTCTTTTCCTTTCTTAGAATTTGTGGACCAAAGGATATTTATTTCTGGTATTAAAACTCACTTAAATGAAAAATAAACATTTCTGCTGCCTTCACTTTTAAAAACTTCCTCAAACATGCCAAACTACTAGGATATATAAGTGGACTCCACATGGTATCAAATGCAAAACTATTACTATTATATAATAAATTCTGGCTGCAAATCATTTCAATTTTAAAACAGTGAGTTAATTAAATTTCAAATTTTAACAACAGATAAACATTATCTGATATTATCAGAGTTGAAGATGACAAAATATTTTTTAAATTTATAGCCTTTTAAATACAGGAGGTTTACCCCACTAACAGGAAATGAAGTTTGGATTTTTTTTTTATTTTATAACAAAAAAGAACGTATAGGACATTAGAAAAACATCAGCAAGAAACACAAATGTTATGAATGGGATTTTATTTTCAAAAGAACAATTCACAGTAAAAATGAAATCTGAAAATGACCTTGTAAAAATTACTTTTCACTCAAAATTTTTTTCTTTAACTATCTTAACTAATGTTTTATATACACACATAAATTTTCTTTTAGTTTATTACACAAGTGTAACAATATGATGGTTATATATGCGTGACTTATTTAGTTTACTGAGAAGTGTATTTTCAAGGTGCATCCATTTAAGTGTGAAAATGTCTAGTTTATCATTCATTAGACCTGAGTAGTATTCCATTATATAGAAATACCACATCTTTTTTGTCCATTCCTCAGTGTTCTTTTCATTTGCATCTCTCGAATGACCAGTGCTGTTTAACATTTTTTCATGTATTTATTTACTGTTTGTACTTCTTCATCTGAGAAGTGTGTGTTCATCTCAGATAACCATTTTGGAGGACTGATTTTTTTAAGTCCTTTATACATTCTCGATAGTAATCCTTTATCTGAGCGACAGCCTGCAAACATTTTCTTCCACATCATGGGTTGTCTCTTCACTCTGTTGGTGGTTTCTCTTGCTGTGCAAAAGCTTTTCAATATGACAAGATCCCATTTGTTGATTCATTGCAATAGTTCCTATGCAATCTGGCTTTTATTCCCAAAGTCTTTGCCTACACCAGTGTCTTCAAGAGTTTTACCTACTCTATCTTCCAGCAGATTTAATGTTTCTGTTTTAATGTTGAGATCTTTAATCCATTCGTATTTTAACTTAGTGCATGGTGAAAGATATTGGTCTGTTTTAATCTTTGGCATGTGGAAAGCCAGTTTTTCCAACACGATTTATTAAAGAGGCTGTCTTTTTTCCAATGAATGTGTTTGGCACTTTTGTCGAAGATAAGGCAGCTTAGTGTGTCTGCAGTTGTTTCTGCATCTTCTAATCTATTCCATTGATGTTCGGGTCTTTTTTTTTTTTTTTTTTTTTTTTTTTTTTTTTTTTTTTTTTTTTTTTTTTTTTTTTTTTTTTTTTTTTTTTTTTTTTTTTTTTTTTTTTTTTTTTTTTTTTTTTTTTTTTTTTTTTTTTTTTTTTTTTTTTTTTTTTGCTGTTGTTGTTGTTTTGTTTTTGTTTTTTGCCAGTATCACACTGTTTTTATCACAGTAGTTTTATAGTATAATTTCAGGGCAGGAATTGTGATGCCCCCTGTCTTATCTTTGTTGCCACAGATGGCCTTTGCTATTCTAGGTCTCTTCTGGTTCCAGATGAATTTTTGGATTGTTTTCTCTAATTCTGTGAGCTATGCTATTGGACTTTTCATTGGGATTGCATTGAATCTGTATCACAGTTTTGGAGGTATGGCCATTTTCACTATATTGATTCTTCTTACCCAAGAGCACAGGATATCTCTCCATTTTCTAATATCCTCTTCAATCTCCTTTTCCAGAGTACTATAGTTTTCAGTATAGAGGTCTTTTACATCTTTCATTAGATTGATTCCTAAGTATTTCATTTTTTTTGGATGCTATTGCAAAAGGTATTGCTCCCCTGATCTCTCTCTCAGTGAGATTGTTATTCGTGTATAAGAAGGCTATTGATTTTTGAGCATTGACTTTGTAACCAGCTACATTACTAAACCTGCTTATTAAATCTAGAAGTCTTTTGGTGGGATTTTTGGGATCTTCTAGATAGAGTATCATGTCATCTGCAAATAATGCTAGTTTAACTTCTTCCTTTCCTATCTTCATTCCTTTTATATCTTTCTCTTGTTTAATTGCTCTGGCTAAAGTTTCCAGGACTATGTTAAATAAGAGTGCAGACAGTGGACATCCTTGTCTTGTTCCTGATCTCATAGTGAAAGCTTTCAGTTTTTGTCCAGTTAGTATGATGTTGGCTGTTGGTCTGTCATAGATGGCTTTTATCAGATTGAGATAGAGACCATCTATTCCAATGGCTCATAGAACATGCTTAAGTAAATGTCAAGGAATTTAAATTATCCCATGCATATTGTCAGACCACAGTACAGTGAAATTGGAAACCCATGCCAAAGGAAACCACAAGAATTTCATCATCACATGAAAATTAAATAGCACCCTACTGAAAAATCAATGGGTCACAGATGAAATTAAAAAAGAAATTAGAAAGTTTTTACAGTTGAATGACAATGAGACTACAACATATCAGAACTTGTGGGACACAATGAAAGCAGTCTTAAGAGGGAAATTTATAAGCATAAATACCCATATCAGGAAAACAGAGCAAGTTTATACAAACAACTTCATGTTGAAATTCAAACTTCTAGAAAAAGAAGAGCAGGCTAAACCAAAAGCTCATACAAGGGAAGAAATTATAAGGATAAGAGTAGAAATTAATGCACTGCAGACAAAAAAAAAAAAAAAAACAAAGATTCAATGAATCAAAGCGTTGGTTCTTTGAAAGATTAAATAAAATTGACAAACCCTTGGCCAACCTTATCAAAAAAGGGAAAGAAAGCATTCAAATCCATGCAATTAGTAATGAAAAGTGTGAAATCACAACAGACCCTGTAGAAATCCAGAAAATCATCTACACATATTTTGAAAACTTGTATTCTAATAAGATGGAAAATACAGAAAAATGGACAGATTCTTAGATACATATGAATTACCAAAGTTGAATCAAGAAGATACAAAAATCCTAAACAACCCAATAACAATAAATGAAATTAAAGATGTAATTAAAAACCTATCAACAAAGAAAAGCCCAGGCCCTGACAGATTCACTGCTGAATTCTACAACAAATTTAGTGAAGACCTAACACCACTGCTTCTCAAACTCTTTAATGAAATTGAAAGGGAAGCAGTACTCCCAAATTCATTTCTGGAAGCAAGCTTTACTCTGTTTCCAAAACCAGAGAAGGAAGAAAGAATTACAGGCCCATTTCCCTAATGAACATTGATGTAAAAATCCTCAATAAGATACTGGCAAACAGACTGCAGCAAATCATCAAAAAGATTGTACACCATGATCAAGTGGGATTCACCCAGGGATGCAGGGATGGTTCAACGTATGTAAATCCATAAATGTAATACATCATATTAACAGAGTCATGGATAAAAATCATATGATTATCTCAATAGATGCAGAAAAAGCTTTTGACAAAGTCCAGCACCTATTCATGATAAAAACTCTACAGAAAATAGGAAATGAAGTTTAAATACTTTTTAGTTCTAGATTTTTTGAAAGGATAAGCTTTATGCTTTTACTATTTCTTTATTCATTCATTCAGTATATATAAAGGTGCAAAAGTAACAAAAAGACAAGATTTCCTTTCTCAAGTGCATCTAGCACAGTCTGTTGAGGGAAAAATAAATTAGCAGTAGGGATCACAGTGCTCTGAAAGTATTAAGGTGAAAAATTTCATCTGCCTTTCTTCATGCATGTTCCCTATACTGTGGAACTTACTGCTATGAAGTTGTTTCTGACCTTTTTTTTTTCCATTTTAATTATCAGTTTATAAGTGCAAGCTCAGAAATATCAGCAAGTTGAAACTTTCTCCATATTCCCAATAAGTTTCATATATTAAAAAGATTTTTTATATTCTCAATGAAATTCAGAAAAAATTAGTATTAGCACCCGTACTGATTTAATAGGGCTTTTTCTGGTAGCTTAAAAGAACAAAAATGTATCACCCAACTGTTCCAAAGATTAATAGTTTGACATTCATGTGTCAGCTTAGTGTGCCCTCTCTGGAGCCCTTAGGAAATCTTTTGCTGCTTCTTCCAGCTGCTGGAAACCCCTGCTGTTTCTTAGTTTGTGGCAGTATAAGCTCCAATCTTTGGTCTGTCTGTGCATATCATTCTTCCTGTATCTTCTTATAAAGATACTGCTCATGTTGGTTTAGGAGACCTCATAAGTCTTGCATGACCTCATGTTTTGTTTTGTTTTGTTTTGGTTTGGTTTGGTTTTGGTTTTGTACCAGGGATTGAACTCACAACCTCATTCTTGCCAGGCAGGTGCTGTGCTACTGAGCTATGCCCCCAGCCCCTGCATGACCTCATCTTGACTGTTTGCATCTCTATCACTGACTCTCTTTCCAAATAAAGTCTGTGGTGTGGAATCTCAACATATATATATATTTTTTAATGAAGAGACAATTTAGCCCATAACAGCATATACACTTCCATTTTAACTTTATGCCCCTTTGAGAAAATTGCATGCTTTAAAATTCAAACAACACATATGATTTTTTCTAGAACAATCTCAAACACATTCTGTTTATGTTTTGTTCGACATGGTTATGTCTTGCCTTCTTAAGTGTTTTTACTTAAAAATCATATTCACAAATAATTCTAAAAACTGATATTCTCATTTGCTACAAAATATACATATAATAGTTACAAAGGAAAAGATAACCATCCCAAACTTTTGCTTGATAATTCATCCTTTAAATGCACACTAGAATTTTGTAGTGCCTAGTATTCTTCATGACAGCAGTGCTATAATTAGTTTATCTGTTAGTTTATCTGTTTTACTGTTGAGCTTTCAGATATGGTTCTGGTACCACCGCCTCAAGTAAAATGCTAAAATGTGATGTCATAGTTGTGATGTATGACACAGTCATTTCTTTAGCATTTAAAATGTGGGAAGAGTATTCTGTGTTGGTCCATTATGTGGGAGGAAGAATGCTGCATGGAGATATAAAGCAAAGGTCTTGATTACTTTTCTCTCGTTGCTTAGACAAAATACCTGACGCCCAAAATAAGGAAAGGAAAGGTTCTTACAGTTCTTAGGGGTTTCAGTTCATACTCAGTTGGCTCCAAGGCAGCATGGCATGGCAGGACCACCATTCATGGCCACTGCAACAGCAAGGCAAATCAGCAAGAGAGGGAAAACACGCCTTCTTCCCACCCTTACACTGTATGTTAGCTCCACCCCTGGGTGGGTGTAGCACTTGCATCATCAATCCCAGCACCAGACAACAAACCAATCACAAATGCTAGACTCAGCTGCTTCCATGCCATGATTACATGAGACTTGGCGGGGCCATAAGAATGTAACTATAACATTCCACCCCTGTCCCTCCAAGGGCTCATGTGCATCCTTTATACAAAAGACATTGAGTCCATCTCCAAGAATTGCCAAAGTCCTAACAGTTTCACCATTGCTGAAAAGTACAAGCCCAAAATCTCCTCCAAGATCTATGGCATACTCTTATTTGTAATCTCCTGTACTTACAAAAACGAGGTTAAACACTTCCAACATATAAAGGAACAAGATAAACATTATCATTCCAAACGTTACAAACAGGGAAATACAAAGCATTGGAACCATAACAAGTGCAAAGTCCAGCAGGGCTAACATTAAGTCATGAAGTTTCATACTCAGCAATCTGGTTGCAAGCTCCAAATGGCTTGAGTGATTCTACCCCTGCTGCACTTCCAGGGGCTCCATTTTCTATAGCTTCTCTCTTAAGCCCATTCTGTTTGGTTTTTGCAGCTTTCTTTGGATGATCCACGTTTCTGGCTTTTCCAAAGTTTTTGAGTTGGGGTGGAAGTTGCCTTAGCCCCAGAATTCGTGCATTTTCCCTGCACCTAAAACCAGTGCTGCATGGATGCCACCAAGGTCTGCTGCCAGCTGGAGCAGTGGCCAGGCTTTCCTCTCTCTTGGCTATAGGGATCAAGTGCCTGGATCACTGAACTCTTCTAACCTGATTGTGAGGAAAAGCTTCTCTATGCCACCACCATTTTGGACGCTCCTATGGCCTCAGTCACCACTCTGGAACATGGAGCTCTGTAGCTCTTTCCTCTGAGAAAACTCTTTCATCATTGCCAGTTCAAGGCTGCAAAAGGTGGAGGCCCACTGCTTCCTGGGATGCCCCCAGGCCATCTTTTTCGTTTCTTTGTTCCTTCTCAGTAATCAAGGTCTCAGCTCTATCTTTACAGTTCACAGCTTCCTGGCCAAACTCAAAACATTTTAAATCACCATGCTGGGCTCTTTGATCTTGATTTGCAACACAAATCTGGCTAAAAGCCCCCAACAACCGCCATGCCACTACCTCAACATTTAACTGCCTTGAAACTTCCTTTGTCAGGCTAATCAGCCCATTGCCCTTAATCTCAGTCTCAGGCAAAGTCTCTGGGCATGAGAAAAATGCATACAAACTTTCTGCCAAGCCATAACACACATTGTGTGGAGTCCAACAACCAATGCATTCCTTCTTCCCAGTAGAAACCTCCCAAACCTGATCTTTACCAGCAGGATTTTTATCCACCTTTTAATCTTCTGAGCTCTGACCAGAATCTCCCATACAGAACAGCCTAAGCTGTCCAGTGCCACGCTTTTAGGCAACATCTCCAAACCTTTCCAAACTCTTCCCATGAGCCATTTCCAAAGGCTCTTGAACCACATGGTCAGATTTAGTCACTGCAACAACCCCACTCCTGGTACCAAATTTTGTCTTTTTTACTTTTCTTGTTGCTTAGACAAAATGCCTGAAGCCCAGAATTAGGAAAGGATAGGTTTATTCCTTAAAGTTCTTGGGGATTCTAGTCCATACTCTATTGGCTCCAAGGCAGTGTGGCATGGCAGGGCCTCCATTCATGTCTGCCACAACAGCAAGGCAAACCAACAAGAGAGGGAAAACACGCCTTCTTCTCACACTTACACTCTATGTTGGCTCCACCCCTGGGTGGGTGTAGCACTCATATTGTCAATCCCAGCACCAGACAACAAACCAATTATGAATGCTAGACTCAGCTGTGTCCACGCCACAATTACATGAGACTTGGCAGGGCCATAGGGCTATAACTATAACAGCAGGCATGGTTTCATGTGGAATACTGTTCTGATTAATAACCAACTGCTGAAACTGAGCCAGCCTTTACTTCCCTATCTATAGAAATGAAAGACGTGCTTTCAGGATGACATAACATGAGACAGTGTCCTTTTCACTGTTGGAAACATGAAAGCTACCTGAGAGAGGTCTCATCCAATTGGAAAGTGGATCATAGCCAATACCTGCAATGGAAGAACAAATAAAACCAATTCTAGCCCCAGCTAGAAGTACAGCCCTTATTCACAGTTCTAGTCTTCATACCTAGCCCCAATTCCTCCTCTTCTCATTTAAAAAAGGAAAAGTGAACAGAAACTAGAAAGATGGCAATCCCATGTGCCACCACACAGATATATTCCCTTGGCTGGGGTTTCTGTTTTTAGTCATGAGCTAGATCAGTGAACCTTGTAATTCTCAGTGAAAAAATATCCTTGATCATGCTGGCTTCTCTCACTGTGCAAAAGACAGAAAAATCAATTGATACTGGGTTTCACATTTAATGGGTACTCATCAGCAAAAGCACAGACATTTCACCTTGAATTTGACTTTTTATCATGTTAAAGAACTTGGAAGGTAAACAAACTCTGGTTTATTTTATCTTACTGGGTTATTGCTTTTTTGGGGGACTGCTTAATTGAAGCAAGAATGCTATATCAAGTAAAAGACATCAAAGGGCATTTAATTTAAACCTAGTTAATTCTTTAAAAGACCCTATAGTAAACAAAATGGAGCGGCTGAATCCTTCACTTTTCGCTTTTTTCTCCAATTAATTTTAATTCTTAATGCGCTCAGCAACCTTCTATCCCTGGTGGTATAGCTAAGAAGTACTAGGTTTGTTAAGCAGATATGAAGAAGTTAAGAGGAAAGCTTCAAAACAGCCAAAGGCCCACGATCTCATGTTTAGTCCAATATCTAAACGGTATACATTTCTGTATGATCTTGTATAAGACAAATTGTCTGTTTAGGGAATTTCCTCTAGTTGTAAATTAAGAAAATGCTATTGGCTCAACTTTAAATGATATTTGTGTGGTTAAAGTCCTTTCACTGATAGTCTGACATTTCATAGAAATTTTTCTCCCTAGTATACATATATAATTTCACATGTAATATAGCATTCACAGACTTCATTGAATCATGTGTATGGGAATATCTCCCCTCCACTCTCAAAGTCACTCTGTGGTCCAAATGGCTGCTTTGTGTCCATTTTAGCCATGTCCCTTTTATCCCCACTGGAAAGAAATAGGAAAGAGAGAAAGGAGATGAAAAAGGAGCAGAAATATGATTTCAAGCAGTGGTTTAGGGAAGGTGTTTGGGGGCTGCCATATACCTGATGTTGCACTTGTAACACATTGGTCAGAAACTCAGCCACACCTGAAAAGAGTTTTCCTTTTGGACAACCATGTGCCAATTAAAATGGGAATTCTCTTATTCAACATGCACAATAACTAGCAGTATCTTTTGTAAGGCTGTATGGATACATAGATGCAAACTGGTTAAACAAAGTGGGAGATCAGTAGCTGCCCATAATTCCAGCGAAACAAAGACAGCATATAAAAAAGGAAATGTAGTCAGAAAATATGAGACTCATCTGTCAATGATGTGTCTGTCAAATGACTGCATATGGACTTAAACAAAAAGTATTGTAGTAAAAAAATGCTGGAGTGGAATAAAGGAGTTAAATCCTCATTATATTTTGTAGAATATAAGTACTTAATATCTAAAATTTTAAAACTTTAGAACTTAGAGAAAAAGAGCATTAATCAAAATTTCACAAAAGTAATTAAAACTTTAAGACCTACCAAGGTACAAGTCTACAAAGATATCTAGCAAACAGTGTTGTTTTGAGTCCCAGGGGAAGGTGTCCCAGAAGGAGTATATTGTGAGATGAGTTAGCATTTATGAGATACAGAGCCAGTTCTTTACTCAGAGACTAGCATAGCCAGAGATCCTGAGGTGGCCCGGTGCAAGGCAGAACACACTTGGAGAACTGCATGAAGGCTTCTGGTGGCAGAGGAGCAACATGGATTGAGGGTGGAGAAGCACAGCTCTGATGAGTCCAGGCCTTGCAGACAGTGTAATGGACATAGGTATTTAACCTTAAAACTGAGAATGTGACACAGATTTAAAGTGGAGGTGTGATGTGATCTAGTTCACATTTTTTTCCAGATTCTAAGGACTGAATCCTGTGCCTCACACATGCTGAGAAGTGCTGTACCACTGGGCTATGTACTCAGCATTTTTGTTTTTTATTTTGAGACAAGGTCTCACCAAGCTGCTCTGGTTGGCCTCAAACTTGTAATGTTCCTGTTTCAGCCTCCTGAATAGCTAGGATTACAGGCATGCACCACCATACCCAGCCTCTAGTTTGTATTTTGAGGTATACCTCCAGCTTGAATTTTCTATAGAGAACGTGTAAAAGGTGTCAGAGAGGTAAAACATATCAAAGATGGTAGTAATTTCAACTTGGTTGAGTTCAGTAAAAAATATAAATGTAGGTAGAATTGAGAAATATTCAGGATGAAAAGTCAATAGGGCTATCTATATCATTCTGTAGATATGGATACAGTTACTGGTTTGAAACTTTTTTTTTTCTCCTAGAGTTTATCCCTGTATACCTGAATAAATGAACAAATTATCTTGGCCTATGTGTAGGAAAATATTGATGCCTCTAAATTTCTAAAACTAACAGCCTTTGTTGTAAGGCATTCAACATTTTTGGTGAAACTTAGACTTTGGAGAAGTATGGTAGTTACTTGTATCAATGTTTTCTTCCATATTTAAAGGAAGAAAGTGGTTATCTTACTGTAGATAAAACATAATTATTTGGAAACAAGGAATTGTGTCCAGAAGGCATGCTTTGCCATAGCAACCCTTAACACTGAGTTACAGTGTGTCTTTCAGTTTTACAAAGGGTAATTTATCATGCAAGGAATGAGTCGAATATGTCACATTTTACAATCTGCTTATTTAGTTAGATAGCCAAGATCTTGACTCTTGAAATCAAATTATTCTAAGTTTTGTCTTATTTTCATGTTTGCAAGTATAATGTGCATATACTTTAAATTCATTTTAAATTCTAAATAGAATAAAGCACACTGTCTGGTGAGCACACACAGGACCCAGAAGCAAAGCTGTATTTCAGTGTTCTTCCATGGCTTTACAGCTGTGTGATTGATGGAGACCCATCATCTCCTCTGAGATTGACAAATAGATTTTCTTAAACTGAGTCATTAAAAATGAGGATTTAAACATAGTACAAATTGGAAAAGAAGATTTGAATTAAAACCTGAGCAAATGTACAAAATTTATATCCATACGTCTTCCTACTTTCTCTACAGACTTTCATATCCACTATAGTTTAAAATTCTGGTAACTACAGTGTTATTTTAGAGATGTCATTTTTCTTCTGTAATGAATAAGAATCTTTTTTGTCTTTCTAAAGACAAAGAGAAGAAAAAGAGGGACTTTCTTTCAGATTAAAGCTATTTGATCTCTTACTTTCCTCACTATGTATTTTTATGTACAAGTAAAAATTTGGACAGATTTAGCCACAGGAGATGGTACAGGGATTTATTTTTCTTCCCTGGGTAGATTTTTTAGTTTTATGCAGTTTGGTCTTTAAGTGGGTATAAAATGAGCTTAATCATTTTATTTTATTTTATTTTATTTTATTTTAGTAGTCCTGGGAATGTAATCTGGGGCCCTAAGTATGCTAAGTGTTCTCTATACCACAGAGCTGTATTCGCAACCCATTTCTGTTCTTACACATTGAAGCAAAGTGCTATAGCTGAGTACAACCTATGTGTGAAATTTTTCCCAAACTCTATCATTATAACTTTTAGTTAAAAGCGTCCTGTGTCTTGATGTTTAAACTTGGTGAAAAAAAATCTAAAGAAAATGCTTTTAAGAAAATTGAAAATTTTACTTTCTCTATGATAGCCTTCTTTGGCTAGTTAATAAAGAAGTTATTTAACCTCTGTATATCATTTTTTTATGATGGAGTTGAAATTGATGCCATAGCCTGACAAAGAATGATTTTCAAATATTCTTACTTGGAAAGAATGTTGTCATTAATTCTTCAATTCTAAAGAAATAGACTGGTACCTCGGCTCATGAACTTGATTCTTTCCATGAATCTGGTTGCGAACCACGTTGGACATGAACTGAATCAAATTCAATGTTGACCTTATGGGAAATTCAACTCTGTTCTCGTCCACTTCTGTTTGTGACCAGAATAATGGAGAGAACTAAGTTTGTGAACCAAGGTACTACTATATATTTTTTGGTATTTGAATATTTTTTAAATACAAATTGAGACTTATAATTCATACATACCTTAAATATTATTTTTTGGCTTTACTCCTCTAAAGCTGGTATTAAATTGATCATCATTTTATAGGCAATGACACCTTTGGCCAGAGAAAATTTGATAAGTGCCTTTGTCAACTTGAACAAAACAGTATCATCCACTTTCAGGAAGAGCAATTGACAGAAACCTTGAAATGCTAATAGTTTATAAGAGATTTATGTACTATATTCTTCCTTCATTTGACCATTATTTTAGTTTCACCAGTCTCCTTCACCCCATCCAGTAGTATTTACAGAGTGTCTGATGTGCGCCCAGCAGTTACCAAAATACCAAAAGCACAAAAACGTGCTTGTGCTCTAAGATGACACAGTCCAAGAGGCAACTAGGGAAATGGCACCAGGACTTCTAACAACGGTGCTAATTACAAATTGATGTGGAGGCACAAAAAAAGAGATACTTGATTCAACTACAGAAAGAAGGGAAAGTTCTCAGAAATAGTAAATTTTGAATTTTCAGATAGGGGATGGTATTCAAGGTAGAAGAAATAAGGTGATTAGAAGTACACAGTGGTGCATTCCAATGTTGTAGAAAGGCAAGTCTGTGTAGTATTTGTTGAGTGAATAAAAGGAGGCAGAATTATAAGTTAAGGACACGTTGTTTAGGTCTAAAGATTTTGCTTTCATGTATCTATGATATGACTAAGAGTCCAGCATGTTAGCTCCCAACTCATTAATTTCCTAATGATTCTTACCTTCAAAAGATAATAAACAATCACTTTCACATGCAATATAACCCTTGTGTTTCAACATGTTTGTATATTTTTATAAAAATTATAGACATTGAATATAAAATAGATTTTATGCAATTCTAATAGGGCTATTTTTCCTGCCTTCTGCAGAAGATTATCATTTATTTGAATTTACAACTGACATTGACAAACAACAAAAGTATGTTGATATTGCTTGTATTCACTTTTTAAATAGAAACATGCTTTAAAATCTAATTGAAAAACTTGAAAACATTTCTCGCATTCTATGGAACATTAATTGAAAGTAAAATGTCAACCTAAATGAATCATTGCTATCATTTCTGCTGATACATTATCTAGAAAGAGTAACAGGAAGAAAGATACTGCCATCTCGAACTTCAAACACTAATAAAGGCGTTCTAACTTGCATCAAACTGAGAAAGTAATCAGAACTATTATATATCAACATTAACTTTTAAAACTGCCCCTCAGGAATATCATTTCTAATTCTAAAAAAAAAGCTATCTTTTAAAACATCGTATATCATACTTCATGCAAATCCAACAGCTCCTTCTCTATAGATAGTCATGACTTGTCCTACTTTTAATGGTTAAACCAGAGATTCTGTGAGATTCACTACATTTTGCCTGTGGCTACTTTTCTACCATGAAATTTCGTAGTTGGCTATTATGTAAAACAAAGCAATTTCCCTGCAGTCTTACTTGGAGGGCTGCTCTGCTAGGTAAAGGAAGAGTTGACCTATTGCTGTTTCCCTGAGTAGATGCAGAAGCAGTGAGGGGATAAGGACTTGGCTGGAGAAGAACACCTGGGTGACTAGCTTAGGGTGTGGGTGTCAGCAGGGAATGACTTAGGTCTCAGATCAGCATGGAGCTGAAAACTCATAGCCTGAGAAGCAGTCAAATGTGACAAATCTCCCCTTACAATTTGATGGGACTCCCTGCTTGGCTTCTTGTAGCCACCAGAAAAAGAAAAGCAGATTTCAGGGTAAGGCTATGTAACTCCATTCAGAGACAAAGCAGGATTTTCCTATGCTAATTTGTATTATTCTCCATAGGAAATGAAAATAAAACAAATCCTTCATTAAATGGGCTTTAGTGATAACACCCATATCAGGCGCCTTCCCTTTCTCCTTGTCTTCTTGTCTTGGAAATCTGTTTCATATCTGGTAGTTGGCTTTATGTTTTTATTTTTTTCACAGTGTGATTGCTTCCATGAGAGACTCCATAAAACTGTGCTTGGATGATAATGCACCCGCTGCCAAACCCGTGGCTTCGTGTGCTATAATCCTGTTAAGTACCTGCACAATAGTGTAACAGCTGGTGCAGGCTGCCGTCGATGTGTTAGTGTGCTATGTTGGGACTTAGGATCTACACAGACAATGAGCTAGGTCAGCTTAGAACAGAACTAAATACCCCTCCAACAGCTGATCCAGAAACTATACACTAGCCAATCTTGGGAGAGAGACTCAGCAAATAACATTAATTTTCTTCTCTAGCAGACGGTAAGGTAACTGGAGCCAGGTTGATTGTGCTGCGTTGGGATTTTTACTTAATGATCTTCTGGAAAGCAGGTGCATTGGCAGGGATTTTTTAAGCTTCTGAAAACCCAACTAGTATTGCAGAGTAAACCTTTGCTGCTGGGAGGGCTTTGTAGGAGTGGGGTGCATTAGTGTTAGATGATTACAAAGCATTTTGCTGACTACTGCAGAATGTATGGCTGGTGGTTAATGACTGTCAAGAAGTAAGTTTCTCTCTGTCTAAATTGTGATTTTAAATCAAACTAGCCAGCCAGATCCAGCATATGCAGAGTCCTTCTTGGTAATATTGGTGCTTCTCTTGAATCCATCAAGCCATTGGCTTATGACTTGAAACCTTAATTGTTTTGTGCGTGTTTCTTATAAGTTTTATCAGGACAAAAGCAAAGTAAGTCATTACTTCCAGAAAAGACAGTTTTCTTGTCCCTATGGAAATTTTGTTTTCGTACCCTTAGAAGTACTTTAAATTACTGGGGTTATTTTTTTGCATACCTAATTATTTGAAAGTAATTTTTGATTGTTTTAAGAAGTCATAGAAAACTGTAACTTGGCCTTCAGCATTACTGACTGCAAAGACCCCTGATGTGAACTCAGTTAAACCTCCCTCCCCTCCACACACTCACGGCTGGCTGCTTCTTTGCTCACGTTGTCTTCTGTCTGAGGCAAACACACCCTCCCCTTGTCAAAACCAGTGCCCTTTACTATGCTGCTCCTCCTGTTCACTCTTAACTGCCTCTAAATTTGTAATCCATCTCTCTTCACCATGCTCAATCTCTTCTTTCTTGGATTCTTCTATTTTAAAACGAGGAAACAAACAAGCCTTCCTTTGACCTTGCTATCTACTACAGAATCATTTTAGCTCCCTCTTTCCATGACAGCCATCACCCATTCTCTCTGCTGCATCCGCTGCCCATGCCTCGATCACTTCCAGGCAGCTCACTCTGCCATGCTCCAGACAGCACTCACAAAGAACTGACTGCTGTGTTCCAATTGATAAAGCCACCTCTTCCAACACTGCCCGCTTGCCTGGAATTATCAGCCATGCTTGACGCTACTGACAAGCTCTTCATTTTTAGAACTGCATTTCTATAGATTTGAAGTTTCCTTGATTCTTGTTTTGTCCCTTGATTCTTGGCCATTCCTCTTCTGATTTCTTTACCTAGGGACAGCCAGGAGCCCAGTTCTTGAGATATATACCAGGGACATGCCCCAAACTCATTGCCTTGGTTTCAAACAGATCTTGGTGACTTTCAGATCTGTATCATTTGTCTTTGACCTCTCCCCTCAAAATTTCAACCCCGTGAAAGACGTCTTTGTCCTGAGAAGCATCTACCCAACTCTAACCTGCTACATCCTTACCCATAGGCACTCTTTCTTCTGACTTTCTTAGCTTTATTAATGACATAGCCTTTACCCATTCCGTGTTACAGTTGCACACACCACTGTTTCCTTCCTATCGTTTGCCACTTGGTAAGACCTCTTGTTCCTACTTGTGTAGCATTTCTGTCATTTATTCCATGTACCTCTTTTTCTAATTCCTTTGTTCAAGATCACTCACATACTTTTATGTAATGTTCATTATTACTTTTCATTATTAGTACTGTTACAAGATGCCTATTGGTTATTTCCATTTAAATAATCTTGAGAAACCGAAATAAGCTAAAGGCCCCCATTCCGTCACTGTTCATTGCCCACTGTGTAAATAACAAACACAGACCCTCAACACCCATCACCTTCTAGTCAAGATCATGTCTCCTAATGGGTTTCATACTTCATACCACCCCAACCCTAGACTGAATTAAAAACCATCCCCCTTAACATTCCCATGCTTTCCTAATTCTTCCTTTCTTTTTCATTATTCCCTCCTTGATAGTTTTTCTTCTTTATCTCCCCCATCTTTGCCTGCTAAATATACTCTACTGTATGATATTTTTCTGAGCAACAGCTGAAAATTATGAACCATAAAATACATGTATATGTATCACATATTTATAAGTAAATGATAGATGAAATCAGTCTCTCGAGCAGCTAATATCCCGTGGTGATTAGTGTACTCTATCTGTATGAAGAATTCTGTTTTAATGATTTATTTATTTAATTATTTAAAGTTAGCAGAATACCCATGTGTATCAATAAATACTTGTTGAGTGAATAAATGAATTTAACTGATTGTTTTTAATTAAAGTCTCTTGGCTCATTACCTTGGTATTTCTTGGGACTGACAGAGTTTCTAGTTTTGCTTTTCTTTGTAATTTCATTCTCACTGAGTTTTATATTGTTTTGTATATCATACCTATGGAAATAGTGAAATGAACTTATCATTAAAGTGAAGAAATGTCAACATGATATGCCTTATTTTTTACTGCTAATTAATATTAGAAATGAGTAGTGTGTGTCTGTCATTACAGCACAGAAATTATAAAATATATATTCAATCAAGGGAGCTACATGTCACAGGTACCATTCAAATCATCTGGTGCTTCAATGAACTTCCACTAGTTATCATTACAATAAATTTCTACTAATAAACTATCAGAAATCATATTAATGTCCCTCAGTTTCTAAATATACAGCATATACAGATAATACTATATACATATATTATATATAATGTTAATAGTATATATACATTGTTCTTTTGGGTATGAATGCAAGCACAATGGAAATTTTTTTTGTCAACATGAAATTCTTCCAAGATAATTACTATAAAATTATTCCACATTCTTGTTGTCTGTTGTCTTCCTGCCTTTTAAATATACTGATTCTGGTTTTACTAAAATTTTTTCTCCTGGTTTTCTTTGTTCAACAATTCATCTTTATTGATTAAATATCAGAAAAATTGATTTTTTGTATTCTTTTGCAATAATTTAAATTCAATAAATCTTCATTATACTAGGATGATTTTCCTAAAGTTTTATGAGTCTGTGCAATTCCATACCTGTGACCTTTTGTAAATCATACTGTATTTTTAACAAACACATTAGTATGAAAATTTTACCCAAATTCTAGTATTAATTCTGTACTCCCAAGTCTTTCCCCAAAATAGGGGTTTTCAGTGTACCTTATGAGTGGACTTCCACCCCTACAGTGGTTAAAAATTGATAAGGATTTAATATCCTTAGCTTTTGAGGTTTTGAACAGGCTAGTGATTGAAACCCTTCCAATCACTTTGAAAGTGATGAGTCTCTTGGGGTCTCTGGTAGGAAAAGGTGGTTTCTATGAGGGACAATTACTTCAGGTAATCAATCCTATCAATAATGCCAAGAGGCAGAAGCTATTAACTCTGTCTCACAAATAGAAAAAGACTCAGAAAGTTCAGCATGGGTTTGTTGCTCAAATTGTGTGGTTGGAATCTAACTAAGCCCATGATTTTCATTCCTATGTCCACGTCGTTCAATTTCTATGACTGTCTTGGAAATTTCTTCATGATCCGGAAATGTGTCTTCTAAACCACACAGAAAACTGTCCGTTCTGTGTCTGGTTTCCTGCAGGCCCTCTTCTTCTTTATGTAAAATTAGTTATTTATCACTTGATTACAATCACTTTAACCTACTTCTGCTGTATTTGTTTGCTATCGAGTTGCTTTCTTAACCTTGTTAAAATGCAAAGCTAGCTTAAGAGTCAATATTTCTGAAGCAGGCGTGACTTTTGCTCCAAAAGATTGCTATCTCTGCATGATCACACCCTGAGAATGTTTAATTGGCTTATATAAAACTGTCCTTACATTGGATTTATTGTCTCTTCTTTCCAAAGAAATATCACTTACCTGTATGTTTAAACAAATTACCTGATGAAAATCTGGATGGCTTATAGGGAAACTCAGCAGTTTTCCTACTGGCTTTTCTGAATATTTACTAAAGTACAGTAGTTAATGATGTTGTGTCTCTTTACACAAGATTGTTCAAGTGGTTCCTAGAAGTCATGATGGCCTGTTACTAAGTCGTGATGAGATGAGTTTTCTCAAGCTAACAAGGCCATCACTTGTTTAAATACATGAACACAGAAGTGTTGTGTTTGCATATTAGTAAGGCTAAGGTATTATGAAATAGTCCGCAAATCTTCAGTGGTTTAGTGAGGTAAAGCTGCATAATGCGTGAGAGGTCATGGTGGCCTCCCCCATGTTGCTCTGTTACATCAGTGTCATTTGCTGGCAGGCATATGATGGGTGAAGAGAGAGAGACAAAGCAGACTTTAGAGCCCAGACCCGACAATGGTCTCAACCAGCACTTCTTCCCATGCTCTGCTGACCAGCACTTGCTGTATCACCCCACCTAGACATGAATTCTGGGGCTAGGAAAGGAAAATAATTTAGTTAACACATGACACACATGACACACAATTAGGGAGGTCATGTGGCTCAAAACTGCTTATAACATATGAGTAAAAAATATTTTCAGTAACCAGGGCTTTTTATTCAATTAAAAGAGAACCAAAAAAATGATCTATTTTAAATAAATCCTAATATTCATCATGCAAATGTAAAGCATTAAGTCAATCAAAACAAGAAAGTCATAAAATCATAGGCTTGAAAGTAAAGTCAGTCTTCTAATATGAATAAGGAAACAGGCCTTGAGGAAGGTAAGCCAAGGGCTGATCGCCATGTATTGGGAGACTGTGAAAGTAGAGTCAAGGCCTAGGAGGAAAACTCAGCTCCACCTACACTGGGGCAAAGAAAATTCAAATTTATCCACACAGGAGAGAATCTGCTGGCTCAGGAGCAACTGGACTTTGATTTTATAAGTAATTTTCTGTTATATTTCCCATGGCATTTTTGCTGTGTAGAATTTTCATACCAATGCAGGAAAGGATTTTAATCATAATTGTGTTTCTGTCCAAGCATCTCTGAGAGCAAGGCACCATGTCTAAGAACTACTGTCTCCCATGTGTTGAAATAAAGGCAGAAAAAGTCATGTCCAAATTCACATTTGGGTCAGGAGTTTCGCTTTTCATTTGACTTGGACAAATAGATAGAAGGCATTGATCAGGAGCTAAGCAAGTACTATATATTTAATCTGATCCAGTCAGTAGCAACTATGACTTTTCAATGAATCATCTGTCACCTATTGTCAAAATACAGTAGATTCTGTACTAATAAGAGTATTTCCCACAATGCACCATAGTTTATTAGGTGAACGTCTAAATCTCTTCTCTTTTTAAAATTTTTTTGTTAGCGTATGTGTATAGTACATAATGCTTACGTGCACCTTGGGGAGTTGGTACACAACACATTCAAAAATACACAGTTCTTATTTCTAGTATCTCTAGACATCAAGTTCAGTCCACCTGAATCTTAGTTGTTTACTACTGGATCTGTCTCACAAAGAACAGTAAATAATAATGATAAAGCACTTATGGGTTTGAATTAGTAAAGCAGATAGGGTCAGAACAGTGGTCATAGAAGATGTGCCCTGGAAAGTGTAATTTCAGGTTGAAATTCTTAAAATTTGTTATTTAATTTTTCTTTCTTGAGACAGAGTCTCACTATGTAGTTTAGGCTGGGCTTGAGCTCACTATGTAGCCCAGGCTAGCCTCAAACTCACAGCAATCCTCCTGCCTCAGCCTCCCAAGTGCTGGGATTATAGGCATGCACCACTACACCTGGTTATTATTTCATTTGTTTTTAATCTATCTGAGATAGACCAAGGAGTCTGGTAACAAATCAAGTGGGAAATGTTCAAACATATCCAAAATGAATGAATTTCTTGTTTCTAATAAATGTTTACTTAATTCTCTTTGTTTATCACCAACACCTGGGAATTGGGTCAATCACTGTCCTAGTAGTGAATAATACATTCTTAATCCTGATCCTGAAGCTAAATTCCAGATGGTCCACAGGTCTAGTAAGAATTCACTCATCTAACTGGGCACAGTGCCACATGCCTGTAATCCCAGAATTTGGGAAGCTGAAGCAGAAGGATCACAAGTTCAAGGTCAGCTTGAGATACATAATGAGACCCTATCACACAAGGGGGGATATCTGTCATTCACTGTGAAAGTCTGGGTTCAATCCTCAGTAAGATAGATTAGAGAGATAGAGAGATAGATAGATAGATGATGGATAAACAGATGATAGATGATGGATGGGCAGATAGAGGACAGATAAAATAATTTGTTCATCTGTACAGCCTGAAGATAGAACATGTTTGGTAAACTCCACCAGAAGACAGTGACTCTTGTTCAAAGACACGTCTACCACACAGGTGCTTCATTCATTGCACACAGGGCAAAAGCCACTTTGCTAAATGAAGTGAGCCTTGATGCCTCACCTCCTGAGGGAAGCGATCTGTCTATCTTGTTGCTAGAGCAGGGTCTTAGAACCAAGCCCATTTGGATTTAAATCTCAATATTACCACTTTTCCAACTGTATGACTGTGACCAAATTACATCATATGCTGAGCCTCTGTTTTCTTTTGTGTGAAAATGACCATATATATCTCACAGAATTTTTCTGAGACATGAAACACTCCAAGTACAGTAGATGTTTCATGGGTGCTAGTTCCCTTTTTGAATTAGTAAACAAAAAATATCCATTGACCTTCATAGCCACGTAAGTTGTCATATTAGATCTTATCACAATGCAAAGCTTTCAAGAGACTGTGTCTGGTGTGTTTGTATCATGCGAAGGTTTCCTGAGTCAGTCTGAGGCACACCCCTGGACAAACACCACAGTTGTGGAAACCAACCTGAGGTACTGTGCATAGAAGGTACTCAGTAGACACTTTAAGAGCTCCAAAGATGCATGTTTGGCTCAATTTCTGCCTCCTATTATCACATAGCACTTTTCTGCCCCTTCCCGGCTGCCATTCACAATGACACCAACTATGGTTTATCTGGAGGAATCTCACCTCTCTCAAAAGTTGATATTTCAAAGTGTCCGTCCAGACATTTCCCAAATGTAGACAAAACAATAACTTGGCTGCATGCTCATATGAATGTCTTCACAATAATATAATTCAGACACTTCTGCAAGACTTAACCATAAGCTGTAGAATATTAGCTAATATTTATTGAACATCTACATGAAGCAGATGCCTGGTTAAGCACATGTTCACAAAACCCTTTTAGGGAGGTGCTATGAATATTCCTATTTCACAGAGAGGAAATGGAGGTTCCTCAATGTATAACTTGTTCAAATTCAAAGGAAAGGTTTTTGTTAGAGTGAAGTTTAAAGACACCCCCAAATGACTTTGAAGTCTAAAAACACCCAAATGCTCACTCTGATGATAATGGTCTCCTGGGACAGAATTTGAATGTAATTAGATGTTCACTTTCACAGAAATTACACCAATGTTAGCTCATTGATTCACAGTGCTAAGGTTTTAAAAAGACACATGCAGGCCATTTTCACGATAGAAAAAGATAGTGATGGAATGGGGTGGATCTGAAGATGCCAGGACCATGCTAGATAAGTGATTTCCTAGGATCAATCTCCAAGGCAGAGAACATTTCATACCCTGGATGTCCAAAACAACTTATCTCTTCTTGCTACCCTTATACCTGCCTTAATTTTCTTCATGTCTCTTTGAGGGAATTAGGCCATGGCGGAGCTATGACTATCCATGGATTGGTCCATTGGTAAGTTCAGTAGCTGAATGTACTTGGAAGGGGTTGGATCCGGTCAGAAAGAGTGGATGACTAGAGGGGTAACTTATAAGGGTAAATTCTTGTCCCCCACTGCTTTATTCTCACTTGACTTCCTGGACACCATGGTGAAGCATGTTTTTCTCCATCATGCCTTTCTGCCACTGTTTCTGCCTTGGAGCCAGCCAACCATGAAGTGAAACAGTAAACCAAAATAAACCTTTCCTCCACGAAGCTGTGAATGTTGGGTATTGTGTGAAACAATGAGTAAGTCACTAAGACATGGCTTAACATAAAAATTACTAAGAAGGAAAAATGTTCCACAGTTCTGTGATACACATCAAGAACAGAGTGCCCCATCACCAGTGGAGTGGAGTAATATTTTGAAATGGCTTGGGCTTTATTCACTCTGGTTGATGCAGCCATGCTGGAGGACGCAACATGGAACCTTGAAGCTAATTTTAGAGTACACTTTAGTCCTTGGGAAAATTCCTACATCTCACGGTGCTACACGCATCCCCAGATTGTTTTCTTCCAGCCATTTAGGAATGTGTTATAATAATAACTGTCTCTGAGAAACAGAGTGGAAGGTGCTAGCTTTGCAGTGGGATCCAGATTGTTCGCGTTTGAGTCCAGGTTTTCCTCTTCACTACATATGTGACCAATTCATTGCCAGACTCAAGAAGAGATATTACTAGTGCACGCCTCAGCATGCTATTATGAGAGTTAAGTGAAATTAGAAACTTATAGTGCTAGAACAGTGGTATACAGAATGTACAAATATGTGTTACCTTTTATTTTTAGGAAAAAGTTCAGAAATTATCACCATGCTTAACTCAAAGTACTATTCGATAAACACTGGTGGAATGAAAGTATTTGTTGAGCATGTACAAGAGCTTTTTTGCAGAATTAAAACTTATGGCTGCACTATTCTGGGTAAAACTCTGTATCCTGGGAGATTGCCGTACAGTGTGACATTATCAAATGATAATACTTTGGCCTCTAGATGATCAAATCAAGAAAGCCAACATTATGCTTGACTAGATTAGTAGTTGCTAACATTCATTAAGGACATATCATTGGGTTATTTCATAATTGTATGATGTTCTCATTGGTTTCTAGCTTATGTCCACATTATGTGCATGTTATGTGCTAAATGAAATAAACAGAGCATCAGAGCAATTGCAATGTGTACCATTACATTCTTTACACAGAAAAGAAATATTTTTTTTGCATGAGTGTGATTCAGTGCTTTCTGTGTCACTACTTCTGTTATAAAAAGGACTCATAAATAGCCTTTTAGAAGTTGTTCAATAGCCAGCATAAGCATACAGTAGCAAAATGACATGGGCAAAAATACTGTAATTTAGTGAAGTGAATTTAAAATAGCATAATAGAGATTTATTATGACACAAAAGTTAGATGTTTTGAAAATCTAAAATGATGATGATTTTTAAAACTATTCCTATGATTACTCTTGGAAATAGGTATTAGACACATATTATATGTCACATATACATCACACATATCCTAACAACTTTATCTCTTGCTATAACATGAGGTGGACACTGCTAGTCCCTGGTTTACAGATGAAAAAACAAGAAACAGAGTAAGAAGCTGTAACATAGTCGTCTCACACCACATAGGTAGAAACTGAGGAAACAAACTCAACCTGTGTTGCATCGTTTCTAGAACCCAAGCTTATCCAGGATGCCACCAGAGACAAAATACTTCACCATTTGTAAGTCTCTTCTCATGTCTGTCACTTTACCCTGTCTTCACAATCAATCAGCAAGGTTGGTATTATCACCCAGTGTGTAAGTGACTCAAAGCCACATAGCCAATAATGACAAGATTCAGAGAGCACCCTGGTCCTATTTTTTGACCTGCCTGACCTTTCTCTCCATTGTCGTCTAGTCCTGTAATGTATCAACTCTCAGGAGTCTGAAGTTTGTAGAGTGCTCAGGGCTCAATAAGTTACAAACTGAAGCTCTTCACCTGGCAAGAAAAGTTCCACACATTGATCCATGGAGCTCTAAGCCAGCAAACAAGTGATAGATGAAACTTTCAGAAGACCATCTTTGTAAATTCACGATATTAGTTGATGCCCCATGGTATTGTGAAAAATACTGCAGTAGGATCCAATGAAAGGGACTCTAGGGGCTCCTAGAGTTGAGAATTTCAACATCTAACAGTTGCTTCATTAATAAGGGATCATATCTGACATGTTCACCTCAGCAAAGTGGTGAACATGAAATGGCATAGAATTACAAAAACTTAGCATTCATATATTACCAGACATATGATAAATACTTGGGAAATGTTTGCAGAATAAATAAGTGAACAAGTGACTATAATGTGAAACAGAATATAAATTTAAATGTACATAAAGTACATTCATATAAATGTACAAGTAACTGATAAACCACACATGGTCATATGTCATTCATTTATGTATGTCACAAACATGTTTTGTAAGCTCTAAAATATATATTTATTGACTCAAATTCATTATATTTTATGCTTATCTTCCTTCAGTCCTTTTATGTAGCATTGAAGTAGTCCTAATGGGGAAAAGTGCTACCAAACAATGAAGCATAGAAATACAAGCACACATTTATACCATTTTACCAGGCTCATGTATGGTCTCATCTCCAGTCATAATCATTTATTAAGTATGCATTAATTGAAGGCCTGAAATGTGAAGGTTACCATGCCAGCAGTTATAGGAACTCAAAGATGAGTTATATGTTGCTTCTGCTCTCACGTGTCTTATAAGAAAATGGGTAAAGTGTAACTGTACATCAAAGTGGTGTGTGCTTAGAGATGCTTATGGATAAAATGCAGTGAAAACTCAGAATTTGAAGAGATTGCTACCAACTGATGAGGTGAAGGAGGAGAGAGCATTCAAACTGGACCAAAAAGTGCCCATAGATTGATTTATGGGGTTTCTGAAGATTAAGCAGAACTAGACAACATCTGGCACAAAGGTCGGGTGATAGGGACCTGTGCATGCAGTTTTAGCTTTGCAGGAACCTGAATATAGAATTGTGTGTCCCAGTCTGCCAAGCACTGAGGATTTCTGGAACCTGAAACTTCAAGTACTAAAGCCAGCAGGGTTTGGGACCATAAGAGAGCAAACTGATCATCGTCCTATGCACTCAGATATACATTAATCTTTTTGTTTGTTTGTTTGTTTTGGATACTGGGAATTGAACTCACAACCTCATGTTTGCCAGGCAGGTACTGTTTCACTGAGTCATATCCTCAGCCCTATGTTAATCTTAATCACTGATTATTTTGAGGTTCTAGCTAATTCAAATTTTTGGCCTGTGATACATAAAAGCATTTCAGTATTTTAATATAGTAATCACAAACTTTTTTTTTTCACCAGGGACTAGTTTTGTGGAAGATAATTTATCCATGAACTGGTCTTTTATTCAATAGTATATGTTTGGAATATTTGATAATTAACATTCCCCAGTGCCAGCATCACCACCTCAGCTGCATCTCTGAGTCTCATAAGTGCCCAGCCTAGATTCCTGTGTGTGCAGCAGGGTTCTCTGTCCTATGAGGAGGTAATGCCATTGCTGGTCGCATAGCAGGTAGAGCTCAAGCATTAATGTGAGCAATGGGCCTGAGTGTAAATACAGAGGAAACTTCCCTCACATGCCAGCCACTCACCGCCTGCTGTGCAGCCTGGTTTCTAATAGGCCTGGGTGTTGGACACCCTTGGCTTTGATAGATGAAGTTTACATTTTTAACCACAAACCATTTGCCCTATTTTAGGTGAGATCTTTTGTAAATCATTTGTTCTCTCTTTTTAATTTCTTCACTTTTAAGTGCTCTCTTGAGCTTTTCAGTCATCAAGAAAAGACCTATTAGTGGAGCTCTGCTTCATCTGCAAGAGAGAAGGCTCAGTCATAGAATTTATGACTGGAGAACTGAGTTCCAGTCCTTTTATTCAGGTTGACCTTGAGCCAGTCACTACCTCTCTGAGCCTGAGGTTATTTGTCTCCATGATTGGATACCAGATTATAAACTTTAGACATGTTAGGCTGCTGTGTGCCTAAGTATCCCCTAACATGAATGCAGGGTTGGACTGGGATAGAATTTTGGGAGCCACATGTTAAGATAGTTGCCATGTGACAGTGGCAAAGATAGACAGGGTAATAAAGTAGAATTACCTCCTGAACTTCCAAGGCTGCACAGGAAAAAGAACGCCAGGGTTATTGCAAAAGGCAATAGAGAAAGTGATCATCTACAATCTACAGCAGCTGTCAACCAACACTCAAGGGGACTGGAAACTCAGCACCATCCTATTTGGATTTCCTAACCTTCACTAAGGAGGGACTGCAAATATGTCAGCAGTCCCACCTCATCTGCAGAGGATATGCTCCAAGACCCCTAGTGGATGCCTAATATTGTAGGTTAGCACGTGCATGCATGCACACACACACACACACACACACACACACACATACACTATGCTTTCTCCTCTGTACACATACTTATAATAAAGTTTATGAATTAACTTTATGAATAAAGTTTACAAATTAGGTACATTAAGAGATTGACAATAAAAATGCATGAAAATAGGACAAGTATTACAATTTACATTGCTATAAAAGTTGTATGAATGAGGTCTCTGTCATCTCTGTCTCTATCTCTGTCTTGTACTTCTAGCTCATCCTCTTGAAGTACTTTATGGCAACTCTTTGGCCCATGCCAATATCCAATATCACAAATCCTGTGCTTTGGAATCACTACTGAGTAAAATAATGACTGCTTGAACACAAGCATGGCCATACCACAGTAGTTGATCTAATAATAAAACAGCTACTACATGACTAAGGGTCATGTGGTTACCCAGGAAAAGATGATGATGATTCACTTCCCAGTGGCATGAAGCAGGAAAGCCTGAGATTTCATCACTCAATTCAGCAGGGTGTCAAATTTAAAACTTGTGAATTATTTATTTCTGTAATTTTCCACATAATATTTTTAGACTGCAGTTGAACCGAGGTCGCTGTCTTAGTTACTTTTCCCTCATTGCTGAGACAAGATACCCACCATCCAACATGAAAGGATGAAAGGTTTATTCTGGTTCATAGTTTGTAGGGGCTTCAGTCCCCTAGTTGGCTGCTTCCAAGGCAGGGTGGTGTGGTAGAGTGCATTGCGGAGAAGCAGTTCATGGCAGGCAGAAGGCAGCAAGGCAGCAAGTAGCAACCAACAAGCAACGAAACAAGCAGGGACCCTCTTTTTGTCCCTTATATTTTATCCAGACTGTACCCCTTAGGGCAGGTAGCACTCACACCTAGGGTGGGGCACCTTTGATCCTACCCAGAACTATGTCAAACTAATCAGAGGACTAATTTAGTAGTTACACACTCTTGATCCCAGCATCACACAGTCTAGATCCACCCGCCTCTGAAAAGCCCCACCTCTGACAGCATGAGGCTTTGAGAAGACATCGAGACACATGCCTTCACAGTCACTAAAACTGAAAGTAAACAAAAGACAGAAAGCAGAACAGTGGCTATGGGGGCCTATTGTACTGCATTGACCTCTGAGGGTGAGACATAGACTTGACCTCTTCCACAGTTTTAATTGTTCTCACTGGTAAGTATAGCAAAAATGTAAGAAATATCTAAACCAAAGGTCAGTGTAATAAATTATGCAACCCCCTGATAAAATGATGACCCTGTTCAAAAGTTAGAACTTCATTAGCCACACTGAAACTTTTTGGTGTCTCTGCCTAATCACAGTTTTCTCTTCTCCACTAAGTAGTGAAATATAATTACTTGACATTTTTGGCAGTCATTTTATTTAGAATTTAATCAGCCAAATGGTGGATATTTCTAAAAACAGAAAGTCTCTTTTCTTCCATGGACTCCCCCTCTCTGTCTCTCTCCATCTTTCTCTTTTCCTTTCTCTTTTTTCCCCTCCCTCATTCTCTCCCTCTTTCTCTCTCTCTCTCTCTTTCTTTCCCCTTTCTCTCTCATGTATCTATGTGATGTGATCAAAATATAAAGTAAATATTTACACTTCTTAAAAGTGCTAATCCTCCTCAGAATACTCCCTTTTCTTTGAACACATGTACCCTGTCATTCTTCCCACTTACTGAAGCAGTTCTGGAAGTCTATCTTCATGAGTGTTGTGTCTTTAAGTAATACCATCAAAAACAATGAATGCTGATACTGAGTGCCATTTGATGGAAAATCAGCCTTCTAAACACATTAAGATTTGTCCCGATCCACTGTGTTCACCAGATTTGCCACCATAGAACTCCTGGCTCTTCTCCAAAGTCGAAACTACCGTGAAAACCGTTCTGATATTTTTAGACAATTCAGAACATTGAGGCAACCGCAAAAATGCTACTAAAGACACTCAGAAAATAGAATCCTTCTGGGGTATGTGGGCCAAGTGTAGCATTTGGTACTCGAGATTGGAGAAGCTGCTTTTGGTTGCTTAAATAAGAGCAAGGAAATTGTGAATAATAACAACTAAGAGAAACCGCTGAACAAACAACCTGGATTTGAAGCTGATTACTTCACTGGAATGTCCATTCTTTACATTTTGATGACTAATATTTTTGAAACTGAAAGCTTAATTCATCTGCAAAGTCAACTTTAAAGCATTATGATAAGAAAACTCCAATAAGTAAAAGCTCCAATCTTTGTTTCCTATTTAACTTTCAAAACCTATCACATGAAGTTTCATCAGTAGAAGAAGTTAAACCTTTTCCTCAACAGATGAGTGAGCCATCCTTGCCTTACAGCACTCTAATTCTTCAATCTAACTTTTAAAGAGCAGAATCTGGACATCTAATAATTAATCATTTGTTCACAGTTCAGCAATAGAGAACCCTTCAAAGAAACAATCAGCCGTTGCTTGAGTGTGAACTCAACTGTGATAAAACTTCCTGGGAAGCGGTACAGGGATTCGGGGAAAATTAAAACTTTAACAAGCATCAGAAATGCGTCTTCAACAGCTGCACCCAGAGAGATGTTTTGCACTGATTTTCACAAAGGTCACTTCAAATACTTCCTTGAATACATTGTTTCCATAAAGGATTCAAGCCTTAATTAACGTCTCCCACAAGTGTTTTCTAAATTGCAAGAAGTCCTGGAGAACTTTGTTCACAAGCAGTGTTCCCAATTATGATGGCACTTTCATGTAGGTCCCTCAGCTGGCTTTCATCCAGGCTGCTAGGTGAAATTAGGCCCAGAAAATCGGATTATTGCATCCCAAGGGAAACGACTGATAAGCAGCAGATGATTGCTCATCTCCTCGCAACTTGCTGGTGTTGAGGTGTTGCTAGTTGCAAAGCCAATTTGTTAACAATTAGTACTCATTAGAATCATTTCCTGTTTTCGATTCTAAACATTTGACAAAGCACTTTTAGGAAATTGAACCCCCAAAAGTAGCCATATGTAACTGTGTGGAGCAATTAAAAATGTTCACAATTCAATGTAATTTCTAACCAGAGTCATCCGTTTCTAAGTAATTATTTTTGCTTCCAAACCAACCTGCTATCCTTTCCAGTTTAAAGATGTGCTGGAACAAGGACATACTTCTTAATTAGCAAAGGTTGTGGGTAAGTCAGTATGAGAACAAAAGGAATTTTCTTTTTATTATCTGCTGTGACTGTTTGTAGTATATCTTAAAGGGACAAAAACTGCCAGCTTGCAACACAGTTAAGTATTTGCTAAGGTGTGGGATTAAATGCATTACTTCTATTACCTGAATATCTAGGTCTATGTTCACCTTTATACATTGTGAACACTAAATATAGAATCACAAATGGAACCATTGTGCATTACATTAGAATTTAAATAGTGCCCATGTCAGCTTTCTGAAATATTATATATGACTTTAATAAAATTAGCATAAATGCTATATGCAATTGAAATTCCTGAGAAAAGGCAGTATATTTATCTAATTTTTAAATATAGATCTACATGCATTACAGTGTTGCAAATTTATATTCAATAGGTATGCTTTTATTATCTTACTAATATATTTACTATCTGCAGAAGTATCGCCTACTTAAATTACATGTTCTTTATTTAGACTAAGAAAACATCCCTTATTTCCTCTTTAGTAAGTAATAGACTACATATGAAATGTTCAGTTATTGTTTCAGGATCAGAATTAAAACTGAATGATAACTCCCCATACACACCATGTTCCTTTCTCGTGTCACCCCTCCCCAAATTTTCCTCTAGCTATGGGTTTATTTTTTAAATATAAATAATTGCTCCTATTCATTTTCCCCTGCACTTAATAAGGCTGAAAATATTCTTCTCATTGTTACAAAAACAATTCTGTTTTAGGATTTCTTATGTCCCATATTAAAACCTTTATCCATGGAGAAATTAAGTGTGTACTCATTTTTGAAATGCCCTGTGCACAACCTCTCTATCCTTAATAAACAGAGATGGTATTGACACAAGTGAATTTTGTTTAACCACACTACATTTGCTTCTTAATTAGTGAATATTCATCTGTCATCAACAGCAGCTATGACACCCCTCCCTGCTAACATGTTCTGTCATAAATAATCAATGAGGCACTATTAATATTCATGAGCTGGAATATGTGTAGTCATGTGCACTGATGCAGAGACAGGGGGAGTGTTGCCATGAACTGACTGGAAACTCTGTGTGTGTATCCGTGAGTGCAAGATACTTAGGGAAAGCGAAGAAGAGCATGCTGCTACACACAACCCTGGCTTATGCTTCCAGCTAACAGCGGTTTGTCTGTGTTTCTGGACTGAAGTGACTGATGAAAAACAGTAGTCAAGTCTGGAGGGTGATTCCCTTTCAGTTCACTTGCCTTTCAGTTCTGGGGAAATTAGAAGATTTGCTCTCTCTCTCTGCTTCTTAGAATGGGCTGCAATTTGTGCACTTTTCAGAAAAGAGAGGAACACTACAAACTGCTATATGAAGTTTCCCAGGTGAGTGCAGGTCTAATACCAGCAGCTAAACAGCCAGGCTTTGTGTTTGAGAGATGGAAGATGAATTCTAGCTAGCTTTATGGATTTTTTCTTTCAGTACATTTCAGAACTGAGGGCAGACTTGCTGATTTGGGGCTCTTTATTTTGGGTTTGGGTGGCAGTTTTCAGTTTCTTTGCCACTCCCCCTTCAGATGACTTCCTGTGGGATGCTTTTTAACATTTTGTGTATCTGCTGCCAAGATGTCAGTCAAGTAAGAGGAGTAGCGAAGAGATCTGTGTCTGTAATATTTTGAGATACCTTTAAGGGACATTTTGAAATAATGCTGACATTTGAAAACCAATTGTACCATTGTCTGCATAACTACTGGGATTTAATAGGTCTGTGAACTCAGTTATTTTGAATAGACAGGAAAAGTTTCTTGCCAAATCTTGTTAGCAAGAGGAAATTATTTGATTAATTAGGAATTTTTGCTTTGGTTTAAGAGGAAGACCTAGTATTTATGTATTATATAAGAAAAAATAAATGATGTGTTTTGGCTTAAAAAAGAGATAAAGGAATTTCATAGCACACATTTTCAGGTCCTTTTGATAATTTTATTATCCTTAGCACTAAAAATTGATTTTAACAGCTTATTAAAATAACTATACTATGATCTAGGAAAAAGTATAAATTCACATGTTTCTTTACTGGGTATCTTAGGGCTCTTGGAATGAAAATAAGAAAACTGTATAATCAGCTTTCATAGTTTTAATAGAATTCTGCTAATTTCCTGTTTTATTTGAGCAGGTTCACTGGGGGTGAATGCTCAAATGTAAATGTTTTATCTGGCAAAATAAAGTTTATTTCTTCCTTCTTCCAGTTTGTCCCAGATGTGACACACGACTACTCTTGTTTGTAGACAGCATTGCTGATGAGGGAAGGTGTTTGGGATGTTGGTGGTCTGTGGCCCGGCAGGAGCCAAGTGCCCACTACCCGCCGGTTCCCTCCGCTTCCCCCGATGTGATTCATTTCACAGTGGGCTAATTACAAAGTGGATTTGCTACACATGAAACAGCCTCCTCAGTTGCAATGTTACTGCACATTTTCATGGTAATGTGATCAGAGGCTCATTAGCCAGTTTCCAAAATGATCCTCTGCATTAATTAAATATAAAAATGACTCCTTTATCACCATAGAGAGGAAAAAGAAGATTAACATTGTTAATTACACCAGGGGCAATACCTTTTGCTTCATTCTTTTTATTTTTTTAACTACAAACTTGCAAGGATGGACTAAAATAATATTCATTTCCTAGATATGCACTCATCTATTCTGATTCATGGAAACAGTCTCTAGGTGGAACACTTTCCTTTAGTTTGCTTGTCGGAGTTGGAGTTCTAGTATTATTTTTCTTTGGGTAGTCAAGATCAGCAGAGTGCATTCAGCAATCTATTTTTCCTCTGAATTACTAAACGATATAAAAGTATAATATGCAGAAGTGGTACTGGCATCCCCCTGATTATTCCTAGTTTAAGCTGTTTATATTCTACTAAGAAATCCAACAGGATTACTACACTCAGAAAAAACCCACTGCATTTGCTAAGGACCAAGAGCCTTTGTTATGAATTTTTAAAATGCTAGTCTGTGAGTTTTGCCTTCAAGTTCTTCCTAAATCTTGAGAAAATAGATAAGCCATATGCTCTTTATTGCTTCTACCTATACTCCTCCAAATATTTCTCTACTTCTGAGTTGCAGTACTTAGGATCTTTACTAAAGGGGGCCAGGAGCTTCCATTTAACTGGCTTTTAATAGATAAGTTAAAACCCCATCTTAAAGGTCTTGCATGTGTTTTCCAAGAGGAGCCCTCCTACAGTTTGTCCCCAGCTTTGCCTTCTATTTTATTGCGTTAATGGAATAGATAAGATATCAAAGGAAAACAGTGATAGGCTCATATAATACACTGCCGCCCCGTGTGGTGCTGCAAACTAGTTTCTATTTTTATTTGGAGGAAAGGCGGCTCAGAGCACACATGAAAGTGAGCGTGTTCTTAACCAGGTGTTCAGGAGGGCCCTCAGCTGCCCCCAGAAGAGAAGATTCTGTTTACAACGGGCCTTAAGATCACAGGCTGAGGGTTTCGAGCAACACTTGATTGCCAAATCCTATTTACTTATTTATTATTTATTTATTAACTTGTAATTCTCCAGTCACCTGCTTTTTGTTTCCTTGGTTGTTGTTTTTTAAGGGAAAAGGCAAATTAAAATACACCTGGGGATGTGATAATGGAAAATAAGCAGTAAAGTAAATGCATACCCAACAGTGAAATGCGTATTTCTTTATAATACGATCATTATGAGGCTGAACTTTTGCACATTTTCTTTCTCTATAAAGTGACCTGATAATACAGGCCAAGTGGAACACAGTTTCAGATTAATAACTGCAGTAAATAAACGCAAATATGCTCACCAAGGAATCTAGTGAAACAATCAGAATCATGTGCTTAGGTGTGAAATGAGGTCAAGTTTATATATATATATTTTTTCTCCTATCAGGGAGCTGAGACTTTTAGTTTGCAAAAGAGATGGAACATCAGCTCAGGAAAATTAATTTGAACTGGAGTTGGGCTAATCAGTGCTTAGCATGAACACAAACACAAGCGTCCAGGGTTTGGTTAGGTCCAGTAACCCTCTCGCCAAGCCATTTCCCTGTATCTTTATGTATCTCTCAACTTTGATATGTGCCAGGGACACAACTGTTTTCTGCAGTCATTTATTTTATTCAAAGTAGGTTATTTATTAACTTCTTAAGAATTAATAAGTGAATAATTGGAATAATGCCTTTCTATTGATATGAACCGAATTGCTTGTTTCATTTTAATCTGATTCAATAGCCCCTGGACCACGAGAGCTATAACACCTTGAGAGGCATTTGTGACTGATCAAAATATTTATTTTAGAGTGAGATAATATAGTAGTACCTAAATCTAATGACTTCTTAGTCTGATTTTTCATGTAACTCGAATGAAACTCTCTTGATGATTAAATAATAAAAATTATCAATGGGACATTCATTAGTGTGCAATAATGTGTCAAAATCAGGGACAGATATTGAAAAGTTCAGACTCTTAACAGAAAAGTGTTTGTAGGATTTAATTTAAATACTGTAAGGTAATAATGCAAGATTCTGTTCTTCACTTGCTAAATTAGAAAAAAGAAATTCACTTTCCTCAGTGGCATAATTGAGCTGGACAGTGGAGACTCACCAAGCAGTGCCCCTGCTGTAATTCTCTTCTCCTCTACATCGATGCTGTTGCCCAAGACAAAGTTGAATTATTAATTTTCATGATTCTGTGTAGCTAAGAGGTCTCCCTCTGCATCCTTGAGTCAGTAACATAAAGTGAATAGAACCCGTATCAAAAGTAACAACAACAACAACAAAAACATTGGCCACAGTTAACTTTGAGCAGTAACTATATTCTAGGCACTTCACTGGGCACTTTGTCCCAAAACATCACCTTGTTTAATGCTGACAAAACCAGTAAGGCACTAAATAATCCCTTATCATAATTTTTAAACAGATCTCTATTCTGCAATATCTTGACTCTATGTAATTTCCTTTCTAGATATTATCCCAGATTCTTCAGAAATTTATTTTGTCTCACACTGTAGAAGCTCAACATAGAAGCTCTTCATCTCTTCCTCCAAACACCACCCTTTACCCACATGCAGTCGCGCTAGGCAAGGTCTCACCCTGCTGACTTTCAACCAAACTCAGAAACACTGAATGAAAAGGGCCATTTCTGTCTTCCCCATCCATACAGTGGCCTTCTTGGTTATTTTACTTCTGCACATTCCTAAGGTTCAATTTCTGCCAATTATGGGTCCTATATTAACTCTTCCTCTTTGATATGGTGCTAAGAACTTTTCCCTTTTAAATTCGTCAGTGGTCTGATCCACCCTGACTGCTGCTGCTGAAATTATTTTCTAGAAACTGTTGAATGGTTCGCACCTACTATAAAATGAAGTGAAAATTTCTTATTCCAGTATTCGAAGCCTCCTGAGCTAACCCTAGGGTCCCTTATGATTTTTCTCTCCCTGTCCTCCCCTTAATGCAATTTGTGGACCTTCAGACCTTTCCATACCTTTGCTCTGTCTCTGTGTCACCTCCCCATGTACATCCTTGCAGTTCAGCTCCTTTCCACCAGCTTCCGTGCAACGCTGTCTATATCTAGCTCCATTGTCTTTTGTTTTCCACTAGTTCTTCAAACATCACCTTGGGCAGAGAAATTTTAGCAATTACTGGTAAAAAATAAATTAGCTTTTCCCACCTTGGGACTCTTGCAGCATTTGATTGTACTTCTCAATCTCCTTTTTCCTGTCTGTCTGTCTGTCTAGTGTTGTGGTCCCTTGTGAAGGGTTGAATTATAAGTTCCTGGTGGACAGGTCAAGTTTTTATTTTTCTTCTAAGCCTGGTCTGCCAGGAGACCCTCAGCAAGACCCACTGTGATGCTGCTCATCCATCGCCTTTTCAGAATTCAACTACCCATTCCCATTCCATGCTTCTGCCGAAGAACTTCATCACTCTGCCTTTCTCTTACCCCAAACTTAACACTGGATAAACTGAGGGTTTGATTAGATGTTTTCTAGTCTCAGAATTTCATATGGGAAAACTGGCCATTTATAATGGGATTAGGACACAAAGAAATTTAGAAAGAGGGAGAAGGGGGTGGGGTGTGGAGAGGAGGGGGATTTAAATGGAGTTGGGAAAGCTGAGATTTGTGGCCCATAACATCTGTGAGAATCAGACTTACCTAAAGTATCAAGGTATCTGAGAAATAAAGCAGATAGGTCATGAGAAAGATGCATCTAAAATATAAATAGCAGGTCCTCAGAGTGACTTCACTTTTTGTGCCAGGAATAAACCCCCATTTTATTTGCTTGAATGAGGAGTCTATTCCTCACAATCAGAAGAACAAGTGCATGCACATCATAATGTCTCGTTTGTGTCCACCTCTCAGCAGATACCCTGAGCTCTGTACTGTGATTCAGTTCAATAAACTTTCTGTAAACTGTGACGTATTAGTGGGTGTCAAGTCCTGAACTTCACCACGGTGAGCACAAAAACAAATGGAGCAGTCCTTGCTTCCGGAGAAACACACAGTCTGGCAGTGAAGACACCTGCACCCAGAGAATCTTCATACACAGAAGGGTAAAAAAAAAAGTCCAGCCGGGCGTGGTGGCGCACGCCTTTAATCCCAGCACTCGGGAGGCTGAGGTAGGAGAAGCGTTGTGAGTTCGAGGCCGGTTTGGGCTACAACGTGAGCGCAAGGCTGGCCTGAGCTACGTAGTGCGACCCTGCCTCAAAAAACAAAAAAAACTAGGGCCAGGAGTTTGGCTCAGCGGCTTAAGCGCCTGCCCTGGCAGGTGCGAGGTTGTGAGTTCAATCCCAGGTGCCGCGAAAAAAAAAAAAAATCCATGCTGATGACAGATAAGTGGGAAGAAATAGGTGGGAATGGATGGAGCATAGGGGGACTATAAGCCGTAAGTATCACTAAAACTTGAAGTGGAAGGCAAATTCCCTAGACTTGCTCTAAAAAATGAACAAGAACAACCTTAGAGTCTCTCATGCTGATATTTTTGCTTGTTCTTTGTTTTTGTTACTATTTTTGGCAAGAGATAGAAAGAAAGACTCTGTTGAGAAGGAAGAATGTAGATTTGCTTATTGTGGGTGTTGCCCATCATTGAGGGTGGTGCAAGGGAAACCAATTATGAGGTTGTTATGAAGGCTATGTTAATGTGGAAAGAATGCACATTGAGGAAAAGTAGAGAGTATGGAGAAATAAATTCATTATGCTTCTGGCTTGTGAGACTGGGTAGATGGAGTAAAGCTTATAGAGAGATAAAATAAGAGAAGGGAAACGAGATTTTGAAAAGGAGAGAAGGTTGTCGATGTCATTTATTCTCTCTAAGCAGTGTCCATCAGATAGTGGAATAGTGAACACCCAAGACAAGACCCATGCATATGTGCATCCGTTGGATGAGATCACCAGGCTGGTGTCAAAAGTGAGAGGAAGATCTAAAAGTTGAGAAGGATTGTGAACACAGACAAGGAGAAAAACTAAATTCATACAAAGTGAGAAGGAGATTGAGTAGAAAGTGATGGGAGAAGCCAAGAGAAGAGAGTTTTAGAAAGGCAGTAGCCAATGAGGTCAAATGCAATGGAGTAATTTATAAGTTAATCACCAAAATGTCTTTGGATTTGGAAATATGTGATATACTACTAGATTCCTCTTCAGGAAGGATCTGATTCTCTGGTTGCTGGGGTTGTGGTGGGCAAAGGACTCAAGCTGTCACCTTCCATGACCTGTCCTAGCCACCCAGATGCCCTCACCGGGGTCTTTCTCCATCCTGGGAGCCCCCATCAGTGATGGGCTGGTGCAGGGAGAGGCCAGTCTGCTGCACCAGTCTGACTTTGCATACTCAGAATGGTGCCAGGAACCTGAGAACTCCCTTGACTGTCCTTGGTGTCCATCAGGTTAGCCCAGCCCCAGTTCCTCCTCTGCCTTCCAGAAAAGGAATGCTTCTTACTAAATGCCTTGCACATGCACTAGCTCAAAACTGGTTTCCTGGAGAATTCAGTGTGATGATTATTCCAAGGCATTTCAGGGCAGAGATGTGGAAAAATATTCCAGAAATTACTGAATTCAATGCAAAGGTTGACTATACTTTCCAGAAGTTGAGATATGATTGTCAGCAGGGAGTTGTTGGTCAAACTGAGGTATAACTTTTCTTAGGCTTTTCTTTTGTGAATGTGAAATTACTTAATATTGAGAATATTAAAATTGAAATTTGCTTTACTTTTCCTTTAAAAAGTAAAATAAATTAATTTCTTATGTTGAGCCATTACATTCAGATAGTGGTGACTAAAAAATGTAGTGTCTGTCTCTCTTTAGAATCTCCATTATCCAAGATTTTTGAAAAAAATTAAATTTTAGAGTGTTTTTAATATACAAAAGACTTTTTAAAAATATTTAATAATTTGAATTACCTTAGGTAACTTTAATAAGTACCTCTCCCTACTAGAAAGATGAGAATATCGTATATTTCATTAATGTGTGTTGGCACATACCTGTGATGCCAGCTACTTGGGAGGCTGAGGCAGTTAGATGAAAGTTAGGGCACTTAGTGAGACTGTGTCTCAAAATGGAATAAAAAAGGGCTGAGCACATAACTCAGTAGCAGAGCTGTTGCCCAGCATGGACAAGACCCTGTGGTCAGTCCTTACAGCTGGGGGAAAAAAATGTATATATACGTCTTAAATTCTTACCATTTATTTGGTTGATTTTAAGAGGTCAACTGCCGCTAATTGTGTAACTATTTAGATGAAATGGTGTAGAAAAACATTTTTACTGTTACATATTATACATCAGTACGATATGTTGTTGAAAACTTAGCTGATAAGTATGATGAGATATTAGACTCTTCAACTCACCTGAATTTTTTTGACTCATTGGGATAATCTGTTTAGAAAATTATTTAACTTCAAATTTTATTGAAAATATTTCTAACATGCATGGTCTTATTCACATACTTATTGAGCACATGCACATTTGTTATTCATTTTCAATTGTGTTAGTAACAAGTGAACCACATGTATTTAGCAAACTGTAGTTTCTTAACTTCGAAGATAAATTGATAGCGAAAAATCCTTTCACAACGGTCAATCACTGTCCAGTAAGTTCATTTTGTATAAGGTAATTTTCACATATTGAATTTTCACAAGTCATTTAATAGGTATTCAATCAATCATATTAAATGATTGAGAAAGTCACCAGAATGAAATCAGTCGGCACTCAAGAGGCCCCCAGGTTGTGAGTATGTGACGGACTTGTGCTTTTGAACCATTTATAATTCGTGGGGGGAAAGTAAGCAGGATGACCAGAACAGGGCCTACCTCAATCATTTAATCTTCTCAACACTTTTCTTTCATTATTCATCCTTGGGTGTGTGTGCACCTTAAGAATTTTAGACGTTATCCTTAAGCAGTGTCATCTCTTTGTGCCTCCTGTAGATTTAGGTACTGCTAGGTAGTAGTTTTGTCTGCATACTGTCAGTTCTAGGTGCTTTGGGTGCAGCTGTGTTTTTCATCTCTAAATGCACCATTTCCAAAGCCACCAGTATAACCTGTCCCATCTTTGTCTCTCTCCAGCTGTATTCATTTGTTCTTCCTTAATTCTGTCTCTCCAATATGGAATATCAGCTTTAAAAGGAGTGTTGTGAGGAGTTCATTATTTTCTTCAGAAAAAAGCTTAAAAGCTAGCAGCCCCATATTCTCCTGTGTTTTGACATATAACATCTAATTGCTAATTTGTGCCATTTCAAAACAAGCTGTAAATCTCGCTTTATGGCTGTTTGGGACTTTGTAAAGCTTTCTTTTTTCACTCTCCCTTCTGTTTTATGAAGCTTCATAGAAATACTGTAGGAAATTTATTTGGAAACTTGTTCTCATCTCAGTGAAAATTAGTTGTTGTCTGTTTGTTTTCTGAACTAACCTCTCACTCTCAAGCATTTTAAGATTCTTTCTTGGTACCTTTACAAAAAAAATAACACTCTTTAAGGATATGTAAACAAAAAGAACATCTATAACACTTACTATGTTTTAAAAATAATAAATGCATGGAAGAAAGACCACTGTTGTAATCAGTGACAATGTTTTCCTATAATGAGTCATAGTAAAATACAGATGCTAATTTCTTAAAGTAGGGAAGTTTGTGGAAGTATGTTTCCCATTGAAGAACCACAAATAATTACTGGATGTTTACTATCTAGTTGGTGCTTGGGAGTTAGTAACAGATGCAAAAGAAGCATAAACTAAGAAGCTTTAAGGAACATGTTATCATGAAGCTGTTGAAAGCTAAGTCTGGAAATATATAACACTACCACAGTGGACATTATAGAGAAAGGACAGTTTCATATGAGCAAGCGTTGAGAAGTAACTTTGTGGAACAATTCAATACGACTTATTGTTTGTAATGGCCTTCATTAAGAGTCAAGGTTAATTTTTAAATTCCACCTAATTACTGCATACCCATTTAGCTGAAAGCATTTGGTATGCAGGATATATTACACAAGCAAGTTTACAGAGAGATGATTTACAGGAAGTAGTTTGTGGAAATTGAAAGAACAATCTGACTAAAGCAGAATGGGAGATGAGGATGATAGTTGAAAGTGTTGGTCTCCATACAAAAATGATTGGACCCAGTGCCATTGTCACTATGGGTCCCTGTATACCTTAAGGATGCAGTCAAAGAGAATCTGGGGTCAAATTCAATCATAAAATAGTGTAAACTTTGCTTGCTGGGCACATTATTTAAAAAGAGCACAGCCTTGCTAAATTGACCTGCAATACATTTGTCATTTTTCCTTAAATGTGCTGTATGCAGTATTCCCTCAGTGACCATATGAAATTGGTTTTCCCTATGTGCATGTGAACCTCAACATTAAGACAACATGGAAAATGGGAAACATGTTACACTGAGTTGGCATACGAGGTGTTACAGTGAAAGGGGTAAAGCCAAACAGCAGGCATGAGGCAGTACATAAGAATGGCACTGCGCATGGGAGAAAGAAGAGAGTTTTTGAATCAAGCGGTAAGACCACTTATTTCCTCCCTCATTGTGATTTAGTTACTTAACTCCACTAGTCTTTGTTTAATGGGTTAATATCACCTGGAAATATTTTGTTGAGGGTTAAATGAGGAAAAATGTATAGAGGAGGTAGTATTACAAGTGTGTTCTATATGGCAACTACTATAGTTATGTTCTCAAACAGTGGCCCTGCGAGATAGGTAATACTTTCCCCATTCTGCAGATTAAAAACCCGAGGCACAAAGTAACCAAGTTACATATTAATAATCAGCAAGCAGAACACCTGGAATTGAAATCATAATATGCCTAATGCTAAAATATATGTTCGTGTTATATCCTGTTCCCTCTGAGTGCTCTCTCTCTATATATGTCTATTGAAGTGATCTATAAATACTGAACACCTGCCACATAGTAAGTACTCACACAATATCTAATAAAAAATGGAAGGAAGAAATGAGAGAAAGAATAAAAGATGCTATTTGAATTTCTCCTTAAAAAGGTTTCTAGAAGGTGCTCTTTTGGGCATAAGGAAGAAAAAAAAAAGGTCTTCTATACCACCTTCCCCTATCATTTCAACAACTAAAATCGAATTACTGCATAGAAAGAGCCCATCTCCAGGGGGACTTCTAGGCCTTTCCCTCACTTTTGTACAAATCTGTGCCTGCCTTAAGCACCCTTCCTAATCTGCTGTCTTTTGTCACACTCTCTTAAGTTCAGTCAACTCAATTATAATTTCCTATTTGGAAATAATGTGAGTCTTTTCATCCCTTACTTTTCAACCAAAGTCTTTCTTTCCTAGAGTACCTTTCCACCTCTACTTGCATAAAAATCTGAATTCCTGATGACTCATTTCAAGGTTTAGCCTCTGTAGGTCTTCTCTGAACCCACGTCAGAGTGGTTCAGTCTTGCCCATGCAGCTTTCCTATCAACTTCACAATGTGAAATGGAGTCAGAGGCTCTGTGTTTGTGTTGAGTTCTGCTGTGTCTGGGAGGTTCTACCATCTCATGCAATGTCTGACACAGAGCAAGTATTTAATACAGATTGCATCAAAGAATAGAAGTGGGATATAGTGAAGACTACATTCATTAAAGAAATCTTGTTTTCCCCAATATCCCCTGGGCTTTCTTTGAAAACATATCTAAATAAACTGTATTGCTGACTTCATGACTTTCAGTTTGTTATCTATTTTATGATATGCCTTAATTGTAAAAGTCAACATTATAGTAATCATACTTGGAGGGAGAGCAGAATTGGCTAGTATATTTTAATTTGAGTATTTTGATATGTATGTTGATTGCTAAATACTTGCCAGTGTCAGAAACAAAAACAATATTGTGGCGTGGGGCAAGGATTTAGATCTTAGAATTGACTTACAAAATGGTCATTTCTGTTCTCAAAACAAATGAACAAACACCCACTCTTCAGCCTACTTTCAGCTCTCCTGCATGCCCCAGCTCTGCCCTCCGTGTCAAGAGAGAGGATGTCATACATAACCCAGGTGTATTTGGTCCCAGAATATCAGGAGTTTAGCTCAAGATTTGCAGCCTTTTGATGGTTTTGTTTTGTAGTAGTTTCTTAATCTCTGGAGGGCAAGGTCCTGTCTGTAGTCCCTGCATCCTTAAACCCTTACCCAGTACTCATACAGACTTCTGGAGAAGAGGATGAATAGCTAACTGCGCAATGAATCCTGTCTACAAAACAGTATGGTGGAGATGGCAGCAAAGCAGAATAATGTGGCTCTTGCCCTTAGGGTATTTCCTGTCCCTCAGGCTTCAGCAATAGAAGTAACCACAGTACAAGGAGCAACACTGGTTCTATGAGACATAGAGAAGTGAAATGCCCTGAGATGTCAACATGATGATTATTTAGTGTAAAGGAAAAATTGAAATAATGTATCTAAATTAGAACATGTTTTATTACATATTAGTAATTATTTAATAAAATATAATAAAGTATTATATAATCTTTATAGTAAAGCAAAACCATGCTCTGGATATGGTTAAATAAATTAATTATTAATTTTATAAATGTTATATTTTATAAATGTTACATTTTTGCAACTTTTGATCCTGTAGAATTGAATAAGCTATTTGGTATAAAATAGCTTACTTCCTATTTCTTTTTATTTTACATGATTTATAACCATCATTGAAAGAGTAAACTATGCCTAAATTGCTTAATTATTTCTTTTATATATTCACCTCTTTAGGAGGAAAAGAATTTAATATGAAGATTATAAAATAAACTGGAAATTGCCCAAATTGTCCCTAATGATGATGCCTTTGGGTTGTATAATTATCTAGAACTAAATGAGAATAATTTCTCCAAGTCTAAATATCCCAATTAAGATAACATAAAGCAAAGAGTAGCTCAAGAAAAACATTAAAATTAGTTTTAAAACTTTAATCTCTATGTGTAATCTAATCCAATTTATAATGTACTAGGAATATATTCTCTCCAAGAACTCAAATCCATATTTCTTTCACTTATTAGCTACTACTTTAAAAGCCAGTATATTGTTTAAACCATGAAGAATATAATAAAAATAAAAATAATCTCCCACTGTATACTCAATATCAGTTAAGCTTTTTAGGAAACTTACTCAATGGTTCACAGATAACTTCAGACAGAAAACTCAAAGAAGGTAAATGTTAAATTGTTGCTATCTAAAACCTTTTTCAACCAAGTTTAGTTCTCTGTTCCCATGAAAATAAACTCTGAATTAATTGCTCAACAAAATATTAAACATATTCGTCATGTCAGTCTAGAATCTTATCTGGATCCTGGGGAAATCTGCTGAAGGAGTGGGGGAGAACAGAATAAAATTATGTATGATGGTCGCTTTAAGAACTATATATAAATTTTGTGTCTCTACCTGAGGATAAATTTATTTAACCTTTAAGATTTTGTAAGATTTCAGCAGGGTGTAGTCTCAGGGATACATGCCAGTAATCTCAACACTGTAAGACTGAGGCAGGAGGTTGGGCAACATAGCAAGATCCTGTCTCAAAATAAAACAAAATAAAATAAAAGAGAGTGGGGTTGTAGCTCAGTGTAAAAGTCCTGAATTCAATCTGCAGTACTAAAAACAAAAGAATTTATAAACATTAAGAAAAAATGTTCAAGGTTTTTTTTCTTTTCTTTTCTTTTCTTTTTTTTTCTTTGTTTTGCTTTGCTTTGCTTTGCTTTGTTTTGTTTTGTTTTGTTTTTGGTACCAGGGATTGAACTCAAGACCTTGCACTTGCCAGGCAGGCGCTTGTGGCTCTGAGCTAAAACCCTAGCCCTTAAATTTTTTTTCGTTTTGTTTTGTTTTTTGTTTGTTTGCTTTGTTTTGTTTTTACATTGCACCCTATTTAATGCAGTTACTAAAATTGAAAATTAGACCCTGGGGGCTTGAAAATATTCCCCCCACTTTTCCATAAATCTATGCCTGGTATAAAGCATTCTTCATAATCTGCTGTCTTTTTTTACACTCACTTAACATAGCAAATTTTAACCAAACCCAACTATAATTTCCTATTTCAAAATAATGTGTCTTTGTATCTGTTACCTTTCAACACATAGTGCTTTTCCACTCCTGTATGAGTAAAACCCTGCATTCACCTCATATTTCCATTTAGTATAATCAGACTTCATTGTGGATGAAATTTAGATTCAAGAGATTTAGAAAAATGTCTGTTCCTGAATTGGCAAAAATTAAATCACTTAATTTTGGTTTTCCTAGTTTTACATTCTATGCAAAATGTCACTGAAAAATAGCAACAACCTCAACAAATGTATGAATATTACAGATTAATTTGCCTAGTGCTCCTGTGTAAGGTAGGTTATGAACAGATATATTTGAACCTGTGATTATTCTTTTTCAGGTTTATAAGGTTGAGTTGGATACTAATTATATTGAAAAGTTGTCAAAACTAAGTTGAATATAAATTTATTTTAATACATTTTTTGTTTTGTTTTGTTTTTTTGTTTTGTTTTGTTTTTTTTGCAGCACCAGGGATTGAACTCACAGCCTTGCGCCTGCCAGGGCAGGCACTTAAGCCACTGAGCCAAACTCCCGGCCCTGGTTTTTTGAGGCAGGGTCGCACTATGTAGCTCAGGTCGGCCTTGTGCCGCGTTATAGCCCAAGCCGGCCTCGAACTCACAACGCTCCGCCTACCTCAGCCTCCCGAGTGCTGGGATTAAAGGCGTGCGCCACCACGCCCGGCTTTACATTTTGTTTTTTACCTATTGTTTATGCTGTAATTCCATTCTCTGGAAAGCAAACTGGATTTCAGGAAGATGAAATTATGGTTTCATAACTGATTAATAATAATAGTAATGAGAGCATCTAAAGTAAATGCTGTACATAAACAGCCTCCCTTATAGTTCCTAAGAATATTGCATTTATAAAATAACCTTCCTGATGGGTAACTGTTTTCTACTTGAATCATTGACCTTTTGTTGGTGTTGGCTGGATGTGACCCCTGTGTCTCCCCTGCTATTTTTAGTGCACACAGGGACAATATGATCAACGTGCTAGTGACTGCTCCCAAGTACAGTCCTCTTCTTCCCACCACAGATTTCTGATTTTCATTTTCCACTATAGCCAGAAAATGATTTTAGAACTGGCTCCTCACTTTGAAGCTTGCTTTGACAGCTTTGAAGGAGTCGCAGCTTTCTGGCCAGTATTATCTGTGTTTTACAGATCACAGAAAATTCTGAAAGAGGGAAAAGTACTTACTAATTTGAGATGTAGGACCTTCTCTTGGTGTGTTTCATACAGGGTTGGTTTCGTTTTTTAATGTCTTGTAAAAATTCACGTTTTTAGAAGGTGGTTAAGAAACAAAGAGATGGCTAATGGGACCTTAGAGAACTGTCTGCATATTATCACAAATAATACCACACTAGTCATAACTAAGAAATGAGTGATCATATCACCTTGAATCCCCCAAAAGAGGAAACTGTGAATCATAAAATTGGTACCCTATCTTCCAATGTGTTTATATACTTTAGTTACTAGATTATATATCAATATACAGACCCACTAGTATCAAACTCCTTACCTCAACTATTAAATGTTATGCATTCAATTCAGTGTTTTTTTAAAAAAAACTAAATAAAAATATGTCTTTGTGTAAGTCTTAACAAAGTAGTACTATGTTATGTAATAATTCTGAACCTAAAATTCCATAATTATTTCATTTAGATCAGCATTTCTAGGATCTTAGCTTCTGATGAAGGCAAAGCCTTTAGATTATATATAGTGTCTAGGTTAAGTAGTTCCCCAAACAGGCACTGAAACAGACATTTTTCTGTGAGAACCTGGGGAACAGTCTCAGAACACCATTAGGCAGGAGATGAAGGAAGTAGGATTAGAAGTAAGAGAATGGGGAACTGGGATGCAGTCTTAACAGTGACCTCAGTGATCACAGGGTGAGCTGTGAGGCTGGCCTGGCCTTCACGAGTTGTCCCAAGCCAGGCAACACAGCCCAACTGTTGCGCTTCACCACTGTCTGGTCTTTGAATCATCGAGGAGTGGATGTAGCTTTAAACCAGGTGACTGCCTTTGGCTCATTGCAGCTCTAAGAGTAGGACGAAGCTGGGAAGCAGCAGCCAGTGGCCCAGCACTGGGGGCAGTGGGTGCCTTGGTTCTGAAGACAGGACCTCAGTGCTCAATTTAGTGCTTATACCAATTTATCTTGTAATATATGAACATATTTTCTAAGCCATAATAAGATTTTCTCTGCAAAGCAGTTTTAATCACATAGGAGACAAGGTCAGGCTCCTTAAGGTTAGATTGTTCTTCTTTTGTCCACTTTGTTGCGAGTTTAAATCATTTCTGGAATTAAGAGTGTCATTGGAGCATGTTTTGAGACTGTGACTTTGAAAGTCTGACCTGCGCAGATGTGATGAATTGCATCTGGAGATTGATTTTGCTGAGTGCTAATACTACATTATGTAGCAATGTAGTTGCACTTACTAAACATTGTCCAGGCCATATTGTTGAACCCTGAGCAGCCACGGTCACCTCATCAGGATGTTTTCTGTCCTGTGACAAGTGACTTGGAATGCACTCATCCATCTTCTTGTCCCATTACATTTTCTGTGACTGATGTTCTGTACCCATTAAAATTGATGGGAAAGAACAAAGAGAAGAAAAATGTGCCCTTCAATTGATTAGTTGATGGAAGGAGCAAATGAGAATTCTCTAGCACCAACAAGAGATTCAGAGTAGTGGGTTTTCCCATTTTTTAAGTGCTTTAATTAGCTAGGTTTACTAAACAGAGTCTCCAATTTATAAAGGCACATTATTCAGCGTGCTTTAAAATTCAATCTCCTGAAATGTTTGATCTTTATAAGATGAATTTAATAGCTGTAACATTGTTTATAGTCAGGAGTTATTTCAATGAATTCTCAGTACTAGAATCAATTAGATCAGACACTCTCCATATTAGTTTTCTTTCCTTGTGATGAGCTGTCATAATGGCTCACTTTATAGTCTTTGATAGCTGATAATTAAATTGACCATTATTGTAAATTGAAGCCAGAACTATAATGATTGTGGAGAGGCCCATCTTCCAAGGTTTTTCTTGGATCTATTGAGTGTTATCTTTACATTCAACAAATTGCAAATCAGCAAGATATTTCTGCAATGTTCACAAAACATTTGTTTAATTACATTATTTAATGTGTTTGGAGAAAAAATAAAGCCTGCCCACTGGCAGACACCAGGCTTTGTCCGCTAGCCCTCATTTCTCCTGAGGGACCCCTGTTTGAATAAAGGAAACAGTATATGTTGAGACTTGTCTCTTTGGAGAAATGATAGAGTCATATTTTTGATATATATATATATATATGTATATGTAGATATATTTCACACTTTATAAAGTTTTAAATGAAATAAATATAACCCAATAATACAAAATAAGTTATTTTAGGATTAATTACCTTGATATCCCAGGGATACATGGGGTAATTTGATTGCTATGTGTAATATGATCTCTTGAAGGAAACAGAAAAAAGTAAGAAATATTCTTCTGTATTGACACTGGTCACAAGGAGGACAGGAACTATTCTGGAATTTTAACCATAGCATGTATCTGTGAACAGCTGTCAAACCCGCTGTGGCCTAGCTGGTCCACATTTTCTGCAATAGTAATGAGCATATGCGATACAAATACTTGGACTAACTGTGGGGCAAATGGAACTAATCAGACTTGGAGGCACATCCTTTCATTTATGTGAAAAATGGTCTCAGCAAGCAATGAGAGAAATTTCTGTGATAATGGAAATATTCTATATCTGTGTCACCAAGTACAGTAGCCACTAGCTACATATAGCTATTAAGCAGTTGAAATGTGGCCACTGAGGAAGTGAACTTCTGGTTTTATTAATTTAGGCTAATTTAAATTTCCTAGTTCCATGTTGCTAGCAGCCACTGTATTGGTCTAGAAATTCTTAAGGTGTCCTATCCAGTGCTTTTGAATTGTTGTTTTAAAACCTTACAGTTTGTAATTCAAGTCTTATTCTCTCCTCCCGTTTGAAAAATCTGTGTAATTTCTTTTTTGGGGAGAATGCATTTTGCTTAAACATGTATTGCTTTTTTTGTTTGTTTGTTTTTTGAAAACAAATAAAATATAAATTCAGAAAACACATATAAAAAATAGTTTCCATGAAGGAGGCTAGAAACTAGGATACTAAAAGAACTTCCCTAGATAACAATGTTAAGTAAATAATGCTGGCATTAATATTTTACAGAAATGACAATCTTATTTTACAACTTACAGGTCATGAAAGCCTAAAATCTGAGTCATTATAGTCTAGCAGTAGAAATAAAGAATGAACTCATTGAATGTAAATATTAAACCAACTGCATTTTCAGACCTTGAAAGAAAATCTCTTTTTGGAACATTCTGAAAAATTAGTTTCCCTTTCAACTGTAACAGCAAAAATAAATAAAATAACAATATTATCAAAAGCATAATCAGGGTAGCAGTTTGCATTACACCTCCTCAATCTTAATATGCACATTAATCTAAGAAATCCTTTGACGAAGCATTTCTTCAAAGCACCTAGTGCATTTTGGTTCTAATAATACATTCTATAATACCAGTATCATTTCATATGTAATCAGTACCTACACCAAGGTAAGGCCATTTCAGACTGACTATTCAGTATCAAACCCAATTCCTCTGAATAGAAATTTGCTTTCTTCCCTACTAAGTGTAACATGATCTATTTACTCACTGCAAATCCTAATTAGGGAATTGTTGTCTACACCTGAGTCCCTGGCTTATCTTTAAACCCTCCACACCCCCACCCACCCACCCACCGCACACAACTCCACACAAGTTGCCAAAATCTGGAGTCACTTTCCTGCACTATTTCTCTAACCTGCACTCCTCCTTTCCTTACCACCAATTCTCTGGATTTTTTGAACCCACATTTCTCACACCTCCTGACCTATCTCTTTGCTTCTGTTCCTATGCTTCAAACCATCTTCCACCCCCGTGCCAGTACACTAATGTTCTGGTTTCCTTGTTCAGAAGCCTTCAGTGACAGATTCCCCCACTGTCTGCAGGGCAAAGCCCACAGACCAATCGTATCAGTTGCACTCTGCTCAGAAAACACTGCTGTTGGAAGTCTTCCACATTTCACCTCATTTGGAACCGATGTCTCTCTTCTCCTGTTAGTTGACTGTATTTCTTTCCAGAAAAACAACAATCTGTATTGATGCCAATGATTCTTTAC